>JBBYHM010354036.1:0-22908 GCA_038381775.1 Adansonia rubrostipa | reverse complement strand
AAGTTTTTTATTTATAAAAAATTATTTAATTATAATTTCTTCATATTTATTTTTAGTATTAAATTCGGGTTCGAGTTCAGGTCGGGCTTGGGTTCAGGTTTTTTAGGGTTCGGATCATTTCGGGTTCGGGTTCTTTCGAGCTCGGGTCATTTCAGGTTCGGGCCATTCGGGTTCGGGTTTTTTCGAGTTCGGGCCATTGACTTTTTGGTCAAATCGGATTTGATTTGGGTTCGGGCTCAGGTTTTTTCGGCGGATTTTCGGGCTCGGATTCATTTTGCCACTTCTAATTTTTATTAAGGAAAGAGTTGCCACACACTCTCCAAGCATCTAAGAATGATCGTGGAATGCCTTGACTTGTTAGATAAAATCTTCGAATTCATAGGTTTTGAGAGGTTAAGACTTTAACACTTTTTAGATAAATATCTTTTTGGTGTTTTGACATCTTAAAATTAACCTCTACATACTCAAATTTTGTATATGATATATAATGTTTTGTCCTTGCTTTATTAAATTGGATTAAGCATGCAAAGTATGTATTATTCTTTAATACAAATTTAAAACATTATTTTGTATTTTGATTTAATCTCCGACTCTGATTTTTGTTCAGCATATGTATGCATTTAATTGTTTAGCTATAATTTTGAATGTAGTTTAGTAAACAAAATGTTTTGAAAGAAAATATGGAATTTGCTTTGTACGAAATGTGTTTTGTCTACTACTTTGTATAGTTGGGTAATCTAAAAATATATGTTTTATTTTTATTTGTCTCCTAGTATGACCATGTTCTAATCCTGCGAATGAAAATAAAATGTTAGCCATGTCAATATGTACTTTGTGATTAGAAATCAGTTTCAATTGTGCTACCAGTTTAAAATAGTAGTTTTTGCTTTGAATTATGCTGTCGGTTTAGAATAGGGATTTTTATTTCGAACTATGTCATCGATTAAGAACAATGGTTTTTGCTCCTAACCATGTCACCGGTTGAGGATACTGGTTTTTGTTCTGACCATGTCATAGGGGTTAAGTGTGGTTTTAGTATGCTAGGGGAGACTAATGAAAATAAATCATTTGTGAAATTTTTCTTAGATTTGTAATATGACAAATCTAATTTTGAAAATAATATGATTTCAAAATAAATATGTTTATCAAATATTAGGTTACCCAATTTTATTCTTGAATTATTAATGTTTATAATTTTGGCCTAAATGTTCTACAACATACTTAATCCAATTATGGGAATATCAGTTACTTGCGGAGTATTTGGACTCACTCCTTTAATTACCTGTATCTTTTCATATATTAGTACATGCATCTTTGGAGCTTTATTTTGATGAGAGATTTTGTTTACAAGTTTAGCACCTGCTTTTATTACTATACTTTGGAATGTAAGTAATTAGATATCAGATTTAGTTGATTTGTTAGTTGAAAAGATATTTCGTATTTTTTGATCAAAATGTATTGTTAAAATTTTGAGAGACTTAAAATTTATAAATTACAATTTTAAAGTTATAAATTTTAATTGATATGATATCTATTGCCTTGCATACTTATGGATTCATCTCATAAGTATATGATATTGTTACATTTTAAATCCCTGAATTTGGGGCAGAACAGAAACTTAGAGTACTGACAGCCGTATGCTTAGAATTTCGATTTAAGTCTTTTTGATGTGAAAGTTGTTATAGAAATCATCGGGGATGGCATAATGAGATTCACTTGGGGAATTATCATGTGTTACGTGATCATCATTGACATTATCACCAGATGAATTATGATCGCAACACCTTAACTTTGACTCCGATGTTAGATAATCAAATACTTCCTCTAAAAAAGTATGTTTAGCAACAAGCTGTATCTTCCAAGGATCAGCCAAAATTTCTTCACTATATTGTTATTCGGCTTTCTGCTTATGAATAGGAAACTTTAGCAGAAGTAATTGTCTACAGATATCTATTAACATGCACCAGTACAACATATAAGCAGATGCCAAGAACGTAGTAGAGAAGGAAACATTAGCCTTGACCTGTGTTATCAGGGCAGAGAGTGCACTCTAGGCGCTATATAACCTTTATATTGCCTTGGGCGCTATGCACACACACACGCACCAAAAAAAAAAACTGGCTTGAGTGAAGTAAGGTGTGCAATTTTTTTTTTTTGCCAATATGCATGATTTCTTTGTGGTCTCATGTCTATTGTTGGATACTCATTTATTGAGAAGTAGAGAGTTTGATATTACTTTCATTACCAGTAAATGTGTATCTCATGAAAAAAGTTCAAAATAAAAAAAAATTAAAATGAACTTCAAATTTTTGGACTTCTTCTATTCCTATTGTCTCATAAAAAGTGCACCTAGGCACAATAGACATGTGCCCTACCAAGAAGGGTATGAGATGCTTTTGTTGTCTAGCTCTAAGGCATAAGCATGCCGAGGTAGACGCCTTGACAACACTGGCCTTAATGTTTAAGTACAGTAAAAATTACAAAATTTCATTATTTGTCTAATCTATGACATTAACCTTGTCTTTAACAAAATATGAAACAAAATGAAGAGAAAAGATTCAGGCCTTCATCTGATGGTAAATTTGTAGCCATGATGTGGCAGCAGCACTTCAATTTTTTGCTCAAAACCCTCATCCTCTAACCAAAAGAAGGGTGGAAAAATATGATGAATGCACAAAACAATGTGTAAACTAGGATAATCATCAGTTGATACTCCCAAAGCATCAGTACCCATAGTTTACACATCGGATAGTCAAGTTTAGACTTGAATTAACATTTTAGAAAAAGAAAAATAAATTCAAGTAAAAAAGAAACAAGTCATCTTTTCAAAGATCGTTTCTAGATATTAATACATTTATCAATAACATCTTTTAGAATGCAAATGAAGCACGTATAATGACAAATCCAAGAAAATGACATGTAGTTTACTTGATTTACTGCTTGTACAATCTACGCTTATCATTGATCTGAAACTTGTAAGTCTCTAGCATTTCAGAAAGCAAATTGAAGACATTAAAGTCAACATATCCTGTTTTACTATGATTGCAACTTATGAACAATAATAAACCCAAGGAAATTTAAACCTGCTAACTCAGTAGAGGATCCAACGAATCCAGCATTAGTAACCAAAATTCTGATATGTCCATGAATTCCTAAAAATACTTAATTTCTTGAACAGGAAAATTTCATCAAAAAGTGGCAAATGATACATACATACTTGATAATTCTCTCGGCATCCAAGTTCCATCTAATGCCAGAACATGGTCAAAAAGTTGAATCTAATGAAATATATAATCTCAATAATCCAACTTTCATGGCGGTTCCTGCATAAAATTAAAGACTCAATTATCATTGGAACAATACTTCTAGTGAGTGCTTCTGCATGTTCATGCATGTCTGTGGTTGAGCATGATAGAGAGAGAGAGAATTACCCCTCCAGAGTTTTAGCCGAAGATACCTATGCTCCTTCAATTTAGCTGCCAGAAATTACCAGAAATACTAAAAATAGAAAATCCAAAATAGTTGTTAGAATAAGCTAAAAAAAAAAAAAAAACTGATTATCACCAATCATTGAGATCATTTTTGGAAAATGAGTAAAACATCAAATAGAGCGGCAGAATCACTACCAAAGGGAAACCTTAGGTGAGAGTATGGAATCAACAAAAAAAAAAAAAAAACTTAGCCTCATAAATATTTTACTGTCCAATGGAAGATTTATTAAATAGAAAGAAAGGACTGCTAGACAACAGTCAGGAAAAAGGCAATCTTGTAGGTAGGTACTTACTAACCGAAGTTCTAGTTGAAGCTTGGACAAGAAATCAATTTTGAGAAAGCAATTCAATCTTCAAAATTAGAATCATCATGAAATAAAAATCCTTAGCCAAATCAAGCAAGCTTATTCAAATATGCAGGTAACTATAAAGGATGCAGTCGAAGGCTTGTTTCCTCGAATAGGTCTTGCAGTGAAAAGTTGGTTAGAAAAAGTTAGAAAAAGTATTTGCATGCAAGGCAATTGCGTCCGGGATTTCGTCTATAATTATGTCCATGGGGCAAAAGGAATTAAACAATATCATGGCTGTGTAAGGATCTGCCAAAAAAAAAAAGTTAAGAACCCGACAGCCACCCAACAGATATTCAAATATAGGTATAAGATATGATCTCTATTACTAAAAATTGATAACTAGCATCCATTTTTTGAATTGGATCACAAGATCCCAGTCGCGGGTCGTTTGCGATCCAAGTCGTGAAGTATAGGAACCCAGAAAGGAAAGATAAGATTCATCTTTGTATGTCTTTTCTATCTATATTGATCACAGTCCACCGTCTATATGTTCTGAAAAAACGTTTTAAATTCCAATTAATTGTATTTTGTTTCTATTAAACACACCAAAGAAGACTATCCTATCGAATTACGTTCCAAGTAAGTAATGATTTGCGTTCTAGTTTCCGTTTTTCATATTGGACCTATTTGGGTTCTAAGTAACATTGGATATAATCCTTTAAATATATAAAAAAATTTTAAAAAATTAAGTATACTTACATTGAGCACATATTCATATCCAATACTTATCCAAATTTAGGTAACATAGCTTGATATCAACATATTACCATAGTAAGCGAAACTTCAAGCTTCAAAGACCTGGTATTATGAATCTAAAATGAATTCATATGAGCTGGTATTATGAATCTATAATGAATTCATATATGCAAAAAAAATTCAAAATTTAGTAAGGCACTTTTTGATGGAAGTTCAAAACAAAGATCAACGAGAGCAAACCCAAACAAAGCATCATTTCATTGCAGAAGAATTTGCATTTAGGGCAATTGTCTTTGCGATATCCTATCTAATTATGTGCAGGGGAAGGGATTAAGCACTATAGCTTTGTAAGCACCAGCAGCTATATACAGTAAAAAAACACACACACACTTGGGAGTTGGGACCCTATAGCCACTGTATAGAATACTTCAGGTTCATAGTCCAGATTCTAGAGATAACAGATTACCATACTAAGAGAAGCATCAAGCTTCACGGACACGTTATTATGAAACAAAAACTCAAAATTTTAAAATGCCACTTTCTAAACGCAAGTTGAAAAATAAAGACCAATAAGAACAAAACTAGACAGGAACACCATTCATAGAAGAGGGGAAAATTCTAGGGAAAGCTCTTTAATATGAGCTTTCCCCAAGCTCTTGACATAGTGGATATATGTTTCACCACATCAGGGGCATAAGACCCTCTCAAGGTTTTAAATAACTTTTTTTATTTTTTAAAATAATTTATTACTAAAATATTTTTCACAAATTAATATTATTAAATTTTATTATATAATTTTGTTATTACGTGGACTATAAAAATTTAGATTTTGGATTTATTTTTATCTCAAATTATTATTTAATTAATAAAATATTTTTATTTAATTTTAATTATATAAATATAAAAATATTTTTAATATTTTAATAAGAATTATCATGTATGAAAATTTATATAATTATAAAAGACCTTAAAGATGATTATGATATGATAAAATATATGAATATACAAATTTAATAGCTTAATTAGGTAATTTTTTTGTTTGATAGAACCATATTTTACATGTAAATCACAAAATCAATGGTCCATTATGTAAATTGTAATATTAATATGTAATTTCTATAATCTATAGTTGTAATTTTATTAATTAAAAAAATTATTTATTTTATCATAAAATTCATTTTTTATTAATAAAATATAATTATTACTAATATAAGCAAATAAATAATTAAAATAAAATATAAAAAATTTTATTTTTTATTTTAATCAAAATATATATTTTATAATAAAATTTTTTATTTTTTCTTAATATATTATAATTATCATGATAATAATTTTTTCTTCATATATTATAATTATTACTAATATTCACAAATAAATTATTAAAATAAAATATAAAAAAATTTATTTTTTATTTTAATAAAAATATATATTTTTTATTTTAATAATTTATTTGTGTATATTAGTAATAATTATAATATATTAAGAAAAATTATTATCATGATAAAATATATAAATTTTTAATTAGTTAATAAGAATTACAACTAAAAATTAGAAGAATTACACATAACGTTAGAGTGAAAGTAATATTTGTATGTAATATGTGTTATAGGTAATGTATGTATGTAAAGAATCTTTTAAGGTAATATTTATATGTAATATTTTACATACAAATATGATCAGATTGCATACAAACGTTATAAGTTTACATAAAATATTACCAAGACTATAATGTATTTATGTAAAATAAAAAATAAAGTATAATTTTTTAAAAATTATTTTTGTTTTTATTAAATATATTATATATGTATGAAATTAATATTTTTACTGGTTTTGGAAGTCAAAATATTTTTTATATTTTTTATTTTCATAATATATTCGTTAATATTAGTAGTAATTATATTATATCAATAAAAAATAATTTTTATGATAAAATTTAAATTTTTGTTAGTTAATAAGAATTACAACTAAATATTATAAAAATTACATATAAATATTATAATTTATATAAATTATTAAACTGTAGATAATGTTTGTATGTAATATATATTATAGTTAATGTATTTCTATAAAGAATCTTTGAAAGTAATGTTTGTATATAATAAATTAGATATAAATATTACCGAATTACATAGAAACATTACAGTTTTACATGAAATATTATTAAAATTATAATATGTTTATGTAATATAATGTATATGTGTATTGTGTAATGATTTATGTAATATATGATGTATATTTGTAATTACAATAAAAATCCATAATACATGTTTTTATTATATATGATAATAAACCTATGCAATAGATAATATACTTTATGTAACTTTTATATTTTATGTAATACTATTTTCTATTATTTTTGCTAATATATTTATGTAACTTATAAAATTTTTATGTAAATGTAATAAATTTATGTTTATAATTTTTATTATCTTTTATCGTAATTTATTTATTGTATAACGTATATGTGTAATTATAAGAAAAATGTATAATATTTAATTATATTACCTATTATGATAAACTTATGTAGTTAGATAATAGAATTTATGTAACTATAATATTTTATGAAATACTACTATTACCTATTAATAATATATTGTTACAACTTATAAAAGTTTTATACAAATATAATAAATTTTTATATTATAACTTTTATTATATTTTATCATAATTTATATAAATAAATAATATATATGTAATTGTAATAAAAATATGTAATACAAATTTCTTTTATCAATCATAATAATTTATATAATAGAGAATGTTATATAATTTATGTAACTTGTAATATATTTATGTAATTGTAATAATTTTATATTATATTATATTATATTAGATAATAATACATATAAAAAAAAAACCTTAAATATAGCAACTTATATGATCGGTTGCCACAACGGAGCTTACTGCAAGCGCTCTCTAAGGAGCGCACAGCAGAAGCTCCCTAGAAGAAGGCATAATCTTTTGATTATTAAAAGAATAAAAGAGGAAAAGTACACTGAAGCACTGGCAGATACATCGACCCTAATCATGCTTGGGCTTTGTCGTCATCCCCAAGTCACGTGTTTCAGGGTATTCAAGACACGGTCGAGCTGTAGAAGCTGCTAGATTGATTTTTGACTAAATGGTCGATAAGTATTTGGTGTTTTCGGGTGCCATGATATATCTGGTTATGCTGAGAGTGTGAGAGTGGTCAACCCTAAGAAGCTTTTATAAATTGTTCAATAACCTGTTGCAAGTTCCAGGAATGAGACCTGATCAAGTGACAATGCTGAGTGTTATATTTGATTTTGCGCATCTTGGAGTACGGATGAGTAAAATCCAACTCGATTTGAAAACATTAATTAAAATTTTAAATTTTGAATTGAGCACTTTAAATTTTTTGAGTTATTCAAGTTATTTAAGTGGAGTCAAAATTTAGTTCAAGTTATTTAATTTAACTCGAATTTGAATTTTGTTATTTAAGTTATTTGAATAATGTGAATAGCATTAAACAGTACTATGTTATTTTGAGCAACATCAAATGTTTAATTGTATTTAAAAATTACATGTCCAAAATGTTTAATTTTTGAATAATTAAAAATATAAACCCAGCACAAATGAGTTGTTTTTTGGGGCTATATTTTATTTTTAAGCTCAAAATTGATACTAATAAAAAATAAATTTGATAAATAAAATGTTTTCTAAATTTTTATGAAATTTTACTACGTTTATGAAAATAATGATCCAAATTAGTGTAAGTATCCAACAAAATATTCAAGCATATCATGACTCCGAATGAAACGTATCACGATTTCAAAAAATGTGCCAATTAAGTCTATGCAACATATATGTTATGTTTAAAATATATAAATAAAAATAAAATTACTCACTAAATCCAAATAGCTTATAATATCTCATAGATTTATATTATTTTATTTAAACTTAATTATATATAAAAATAGAAGTAACATAAATGTATATGTTAAAAATATATTTTATGTTCCAATTAATCACATTATGTTTTTATTACCAAATTACATTTAAAATTATTCTAGCCATTAATCTTAATGGTTCTTTTTTTTATGAAACTACACAAAAAATTTCATGTATATCTCAAATGAATTTTGTAGGACTAGTTTATCATGCTTAAATATAATTAAAAATTTATTTAAACTCGAATAAATTTATTCGACTCGACTTGAATTTCTTTTCACTCGACTCGATTTAATAAAAATTCAAATCGAATTTGGTTGACAAAAATAATACTCGTCAACATGAATAATCCAAATTTTTTCACTAAATTTGGCTCGATTCGATTGAATACTCACTGCTATCTTTGAGTACTAGATAAAGCCAAATGGGTACATGTGTATGTTGATAAGAATGTTTTTGGAGGAGCTTTGCCTATTAATAATGCTCTTATTTATATCATACGTATGCCTATTGTGGAAGTTTGAAAATAGCAAGAGGAGTTTTTAAAAAAATTAGTAGAAATGTGATATCTTGGACTAGTATGATCAAAATGCGTTTGCATAACTTGGGATGCCAATAATGCTCTGAGTTTATTTTATAAAATAAGAAAGGCTCAGGTTTAGCCCAATGGTGTTAGATTTGTGGGTATGTTTTACGCTTAAAGCACTTAATTGCTGGTTGAAACTAAAAAAATATTTGCATACATAATTAATACCAAGATTCCACCCAAACATGAACATTACGATTGCATGGTTGACCTTTTTGGCTGTTATAATCTCATAAGAGAAACTATTGGGATTATTGTCCTCCCAAACCCAACTCTGAAACGTAACAGCTGCTACATATTTGTATAAGTATGTAAGGCTAAGGATTCTAAGTTGTTTTAACAACAATTCGTTAGGAATTCCAAATACATATGATTTCAAAAGTATAAGACATTATACAAAATTACATAAGAGGTTTACAAGCTTAGCCATTACATATGAATAAACTAGTAGTTCTTAGGTTATTTGACAAAGTAGTGAGTTTGAAACTCTAAAATATACTAATGGCTAGCAAAGAACTCTCAATCCTATATCCCTTAATGATAAAATAAACTGGTGACAACTCTTTTACATCTAAAAGGAAATTATAATTGATGAAGCGAGTATAAATACTCAATAAGTAACAAACCACCTCAAACACCTAAGTAGGAGTGATCATTGTTTCAGTTGAACCGAAAAAACTAATTCAAGCAACTGACTAACCAATAATCGGTTTGATTTATTCAATTTAGGGTGTTAATAAGTTTTTTAGTTTAGTTAAGATGGTTTAATTGTTTGATTCATAGTTTTATATTTCTTAATTGAATCAATCAATTAAACTGGCAATAATTAAAAAATAAATAATATTAGGCCTATTCTAATCTCGTTGCCAATCCTTTCATTTATAGCAAATCCATATGCAGCCCAACCCTAACTCCTAATACCCACCCTATCACCCATCTATAGGAGCAAACCTTATTACCCTAACCCTAATTTCTTTCGCTAAAAATCATCCATCATCTCTATCAGGCAATAAGCAGAGTTGTAACAAAAACCAAGCCATGAAAGAAAGTAAAAAATTTCCACCCACACAAAATCAAAAAGGAAGGAAAGTAGGGAAAATCAAAAAGAATGAAAATCTCACCCATCTGCATTGGATTCGGTTCCTTTCTCTTTTTTGTCCCTTTTCATTCCATTTTTTTTGTCTCCATCCTTAAGAAATCGTGCATTCACATCTGCCACTTACCACCATGCCACTTATGCACCTCAAGATACTTGTGTTTTCTTAGTAGAAAGATCAAAAGTAACACAAGGTGAAGGCAAGAGATGTTAGTAGGGAAAATTTTCATTTTTCACCATTTTTTGACAATGAAAACTGTTAAAAAAGGTTAAGGATAACCTTTAGCTTATGTTTAAAGAAATGATACTTGGTGCTTTTTCTTTGGATATATTTGAAATTTATGATTCTTTTATGATGACAACTTTACAACAAAATCAATGTAAGGTGAAAATAAAGTGAAAATAGGAGCTATTATGATAGAAAAAAGAAAAAGTATGGTGAAAAATGCATCCTTGAACCTTAAACCCTATACTAATAAAATCTGTAAAGTTTAGTTGGGTTAAAACGATTTCAAAATATTTTATCAGTCAATTTCATAAGTTGAGTAATTTAAATCAATTATTGATATTTTTAAATTGAACCGACTTAATAAACTGAATTGCCACCTTTACACTTTATCATATGTTACTAGCATATAAATATAAAATCACTTGAAGAACTTTTGCCAAAGAAAAAACTTTGGTCATAATACTTATACTAGAATCACAACTTCACCACTTTATAATCATTCACAATTCAAGTTTTAGCAATCAAACATTTAGGAATGGTTATGGTTACATATTCATAATCATATATAGATTCATACACAAATTCAGATTGAGATTCAAATTTGGATTACGACCACTTTCACCTTAATGGCTAAAGGTCATTATTCATAATGTAACCTTAGAGAGGATACATAAATGCTAGCATATGTGCCATTGTATTTATCCTTAGTGGTAGGGTCCAGAATATAGTCAGGTCAAATAACACTAGACTATGACCATTTTCACCCTAGTGGCAAGGTCTATATTCATCATGTAACCTCAAAAAGGTTAAGTACAATGCTAACATACAGTGGCATTTTAGTTATTCCTAATGGCGGGGTCCGAAACATAGCCAAATTAAAAACTAATAACCATGCTAATCAAATTCACATGTAAGACTCCAAAATCTTAAGAACAAAAATATTCTTCATAATCATAGTCATATCAAACATATTTCTCAATTTACAAACTCAAGGCAGATTCAAAGCAAATAATCGATTCATATAATTTAAATTATTCTCACATTCCAAATAGTCCACAAGAAGACCTATTTTCACATTAGACATAATATATCTATGCATTTTATAAATCAGTAGGAGATTCAATAAATTACTTTTTGGTGTATGCTTTTAAACCAATTAAATTGGGACATGGGATACATAATAAATTAATTGTATACACGTTACTAGTTAAAGTAATAAAAGCTTTTCCTTTATGTTAGTGGCATGACTAATTATCATGAAAAAAACTAATTGGATGAAACCATTGGAACTTAAGAAGCCTTGCAAAAAAAATTATAACATGTTACCATGCATTAAAGCCTAGTTTCTCAAAACATTCTTGCTCATCGTATTGTCAAGATAGGCTATTGGCAATGCTCAAAGACTAACTCATGTTAAGCCTTCTTACTTAAGAAGTAAGCAACTGATCTTATAGGTTAAAGTATGTGAGATATTTAAGATGATATGAGGGAACTTGTTTTGTTAAAATAAATTCAGTGAACATGGTCCAAATGGGAACTCTATCTGGTATTAATCACTCAAGTGTTTATAGAATATGTTCTCATGTGCCAATTATGTATATTAGTCCTTAGACTTATGATACTAGTTCATCTCTTATGAGGAGTATTATACTTGGAAATCATCATTAATGGGTCCAATATAGATAAACGTTTATGGTAGGGAGGTTTTGGGCTGGCATGAATCATATGGTAGATGGATGAATGATCTAGTGAAGATTCACCACTCTTAGTGACAAATGAAGACATATCTTGAATGATCTGAATTTTGGTTAATTAGATTAAGGTCTCTAGCAAAAGCATAGTGAATTATGAGGAGTTATTCCTTCTAATAATCATTAACCATAAATTGTAAGATTTAACATGGATTGAAGCATAAGTAAACACTGAACCATGCTCATGCTCAAAATGGGATATATGGTGAAGGGACCGTATTACATTGATAGATGGTTATTAAAAGGTTTCAATAAGGTTACACTGACTTTTCAACATTTTGGTGGTCATGATAGGTTGCTAGATCTCGCTCTTGATTTATGGATATAATTAATTATGTTCATTGCTAACATGCTGAGAATCTAATGGGTCACATAAAATAGATGGATTTGTTGGATTAAATCCAGGATTTAATTAAGTATGACTTAATTTAAAAAAAGGTAATTTATATGGAGGACTTAATTGAATGGTTTAATTAGGATTTATTTAAGACAAAATTAGATTTATGAAGTCTAGATTTTCATTGTCTAGTAAAGACATAAATATAAGGTTGTCTTATTAAAATAATGTCTAAATAAGGATATTCTATATAAAGGTGGATAAATACTAGTTCTAGTTGAAATAAGATTTAACCTAGACCAAGGATTTGATTATGAATCAAATTTTTTGATCTTATGTCTTGATCTATTATCCCTTGGAATATTATTGCAATATTAATTATTTGATAATTAATATTAAACAAAATTAAAATTAAGTTAAATTTTTTTAACTAAATTAAGGAATTTATAAAGATACAATCCATATGGATGTGTATACTAGCAAATTGGTTTCCGATTTACTTATCTAATTTTATAATTATTGGATAATAATATTTATTATGTGAATAATATTTATTTAGATAACATGGAAACATAGTCTGGCCCAAAATCCCTTTTTTGCACCTAAATACTAGTTTATGGTCCAAGCTTGTTAGGCTAAAGATTAGGAGATTTCGGCCAAGCTATATGGAAAGGATGACCATTTAGTTTATTTGAAAAAAGGGTTGGTTAATTTAAAAAAACTAGAATAAGCTAAAAAAGTTTCATTTGATTTAGGAGTTTTAATTAGGTTAAAACTCTTCCATCCTAAAGTCAACTAAGAGTTGCATTGAGCTAGTATATAAAAACATGATGGGTTAGAAAAATTGCTGATCTCTTTTTGACCTAATTTTTAGAGAAAATATTTTTTTAATGGTTACAAAATATTTTCTTAGTTTTTCTCTCTCTTTTCGCCACCTCTTCCTTATCTTGTTCTTGCTTTTGCACCATTTTCTTTCCAGTCTTATTCTTAATTCTTGATTGGCAAAAGCAAGAAAATTACCTTTTGGTTAAGGCTTAAAAAGCGTTCTATCTAACACTAGAAAACTATCAAACCTCGAAAAGATTTTAACAAACATCTATACTGATGACCAATAGATATAAGACACATGTGCTACTTGCGATCTTGAAGAATCTTTTTGGAAAGCCATTGCTGCCACCTTCAAGATTCCTTTGGTTGAATTTTATATCAAAAAACAACATTTGAAATTAACGTAACCTCTTAATATATAAATGTTTAAATCTTGTAGAAAAATTTTGATGTTTACTTAATGTAAGTCTCTCCTTAAATATTCATAAGAAAGTCTAGCTGTTTCTATATTTACATCTTCCGCTACTCTATTTTTATGATTTTTTTAATTTTTGAAATCTGAGACATGTATACAACTGAACTTCATTAGGATTCACATCCCTTCATTACTTACTTGGCAACTTGAGCTTACCAAGCTCAAAATCTAATCGAAATATACATTAAGGCCTTATAATCCATGTAAAACTTAATTACCAAAAGAACCACTCATCCAATATTTTTATGCAATGTTCCTAGTGACTTACTCAAATTAAACCAATAACGATTCTGTTTGGTCATTTAAAATAATCATATTCACTCCTTAAAGCTTATTTAACTCTTAATTATACATCTAGCGATACCTTATATAAAGCAAACTAGTCCAAAGCATAATGACAAGTAAGAAACTTAAAAAGAAATTATATTGTTATTATTATTAGTATTATTATTTTTCATAAAATTGAAACTTTATCATACTCTATATATTTTTTAAAAATTCAATAAAATCATATAATTAAAATTCTGACAAATTGTAGCAAAATATATAAAATTAAAATGAAAATTAATTTTTCAAACCATAAAAAATTAATTTTTATAACTTTTCTAAAATCTCAAAAATATATTCTTTTAGCTTATTTTGAGAACTCATAACTCACAACATAAATTGAATCTAAGGCTGTATTTTATACTAAAATCAAGCTTACATATCATACTTCAACATATTAATTCGAATTTGAAACTATGGTGGCCATAAAAGCATTTTTGGAAAGCCATAATTTTGCAAGTTGTCACTATTTTACCCAGATTTTTTCGTTTACATGATAAGTAGCCAAATTTTCACAATAAAGACTGAAGCCAAAGGCATGACTTAGCCCAAAATAAAGCCAACATATCATAGTACAATAAACAAGTTCTTATTAGAAGCCAAAATGATTAAAAAAAAATAAATTTTTTCTACTGAATGCGAATCAGTAATTCACCACCATTTTCCCAAAAATCTAGGATTTCAAGATCATTTAGCCTTCTTATGGTTTTTGATTTTCTTAACACATAAATCATTAGATCAATATACCAATTTTAAATTAATTTAGATTTAAGAATTACCTAAATTTGGCATCACATGATGGATTTCTGATAGTCTAAAGTATATGGTTCATCACTATTAAACCCAAAATCTAAATTATCATATCTTGTGATCTACCTAGCGAAATTAGCTTAAACTTATTTCATTAGAATCCTAAGGTTGAAGGCTGCTTGAAAGTGGTGTTGCATGTCAGAAAATTCACCATAAAAGTTGCCGACCATAGCTTAAGCTTAAGGTTTTTCATGGTCTCTTTCTAACATGCATGTAACTAAGACAAAAAAAAAGTGTTAAATAAAACATACCTTTTTAATTAATGATGGTAAGATCTAAAATATTACTCCACCTCTAATTTCCATTCTTATTGTCCTCTTACTCCTCTTTTTCTCTTCTTTGTTGTAAGATAAAGGAATGAAAAATAGTGACACTTATGCTTGTCTATAGTGTTATAATATATTCATTTCATTAGACTTCTATCAGGAGCATATCTTTTGTTAGGCACTTGTCATCGTGGCTTGACTTTGTAGCCAACCTTTATATGGAAATTATCTCCCAAAGTTGTCAAAACTTAATTAACATGTTAGGTGCAAGTTGTGTGTTTGTTAAAGCTTAAATAATATGTTAGGTGCAAGATGTGTTTGTCAAAGCATAATTAATATATTAGTTGTAATAGATAATCTTATGGTTATTACATATATAAATGAAAGTTTAGCTCATTGTTGGATGAACAAAAATTCTATAAGTGAGAAACGCTAGCTTGTTTCTTCACTTTTTTTTTTTACTTGCTCATCTTCTATTTTCATAACTAGTTTGTTCTCCAATGTCTTACAATTGGTATTAGAGCTTTTAAGGGTTTTACAGGGCCTAAATATCATTTTGAGTTGAGTGATAAAAAACAAGTTAGCATTTATCAACAAAAATGGCTTCAAGTAATTGTTGTTTGCCTTCACCATCTGTTTTCTTAAATGAAAATTATTAGATATGGGATGTCAAAATGAAGGCATATGTGGTGCCTTCAATCTTTGGGAAGGTGTTGAGAATAAGAAAAAACTTTCATTATTGCCAAGAAACCTAACAATTAATAAAATGAAGAACAATAGTGAAGAAAAAGCAAAAAGAATTAAGGCCAAAAGTTGCTTTGAATCATTATTTTCTGATAAGATTTTATCCAAATAATGGGTTGTAAAACTGTACAACAAGCTTTGGATGTGTTAAAAAAAGAATTCCAAGGCAATGGTAAACAAGGTAAATGCAAGTGTTCAATCTTTGAAGAAAATTTGAGGTATTAAAGATGAGAGATTTAAAAAACTTGAAGGAATACAATGACAAGCTGATGAAGAAACTTTATAAGATTAGACTATTTAGAGAATAAATGCCAGATAGTAGGATTGTAGAGAAAGTCTTTGTTAGCCTACTAGAGAGATTTAAAGCAAAAATTTCTTCACTTAAAAACTCAAAGGATCTAACCAAGATCACCATTGCAGGACTTTTCAATGCCTTGCAAGCTCAGTAATAATGAGGGGCCATTAAACAAAAAGGCTCAACTAAAGGTGCACTTATAGTCGAAAAGAAAGGAAAAGCTCAACTTTACATAAAAGGAAAGAAAAAATAGGAGAAGAAAAACAAGAATAGTGGAAAGAAAGGGAAGTTCCCAGTTTGTTCTTACTGTGAAAAGACTACTCACCTAGATAAATATTGTTGGTATAGACTTGATGTACAATGCAAGTCATGTAAATAGGTGAGGCATGTAGAAAAAGTGTGCAGGAATAAGAAATAGCAATAGCAAGATTAACGAACAAGGTTTGCTAACACATAATAGTAAGATAATGAACAAGCTTTTGTTGCAACCTATTATGCAATTAAAACCTTATCTAGTACGTGGCTTATTGATAGTGCATGTACACACCATATGCCTACTAACATAAAGCTATTCAAAGAGCTCAACAAATCTAGGAACTCCAAAGTCAATTAGGAATGGAGAATGTATCGAAGTCAAGGGAAAATGTATTATTGCTGTTGAAACATAATCTGGTACCAAATACATCCCAGATGTCTTATTTATTCTTAAAATAGATTATAACCTTTTGAGTGTTAGACAACTACTTCAAAAATATTACTCCTTGATGTTCAAAAATACAACATGCTACATTTATGACCTTTTCGGCCTTGAGCTTTTTACTGATAACATGAAAGGTAAATGTTTTTCCTTAGGCTTGGATCAAGATTGTTCATCAGCATACATAAGTTCTATTGATGAATCTAAACTATGGCAAAAAAGAATAGGCCATTTCAACTACAAGGCTCTAAATCACATGCACAAAAATAAATTGACACTTACTGTTAAAGAGCACTCAAAATTTTGTAAAGTTTGTTAACTTGGAAAGATAAGTAAGCTTTCATTTCCAATTACGAAGGCATGTAACGTCTCTGAGAAGTTGTAGCTGATCCACATAGATGTTTATGATTAAAATAAGACACTTTCTTTAAATGGAAGTAGGTACTTCATTGCATTTATATATGACCTTTCTAGAATTTCTTGGATTTATTTCACGAAACATAAATCTTAAGTAGCAAATATATTTTAGAAGTTCAAAGCCTAGAATGAAAACCAATATGGTTGCAAAATCAAAGTCATATAATCAGATAATGGTACTGAGTCATAATTCTCAAATTCAATGAGTTTTGTAAGATTGTAGGTACTGAACATCAACTTACACCAATCTATAATCCATAGCACAATGTAGTCTGTAAAGAAACAAATAAAGCTGTTACGAAGATGGCCAAGTGTATGTTATTTGAAAAGAGCTTCCTATGACATTCTAGTCAGAAATAGCAAACAGTGCTATTTACCTACCCAATAGACTGCTCACAAAAGCCTTAAAAGGAAAACTCTACAAGAGAGCTGGTATAACACTAAAACCTTAGTTCAACATCTTAAAGTGTTCGGTAGTATCTATTATGTATATATTCCTAAAGTCAAAAGAGATAAGCTCAACCAAAAAGAAAAAGTTTGCACCATCTTTGGCTAAAGCAATATAACTAAGGGATATAGAGCTTATAATCCACTAATGAGGAAAATAATTATGAGTAGGAATATGAAATTCAATGAATCAGCTACATGGAACTAGGACAAACATGAAAAAGAGCCGTTCAAGCACACTATTCCAGTCTTGAAATCTTAAAAACTAGAAGACTTTATGCTTGAAGATGATACCTTCGATCATAAACCAATAAAATGAACCAAACCTCTTAGTGACATCTATCAAAAGTCAAATACTGCCATCCTTGAACCTGCTAATTTCAATGAAGTTTACAAGTCTTTAGAATAGAGAAATGCAAAGAAAGTGAAGATTTAGATGATCAAGAAAAACCAAACCTGAACAGTACTGACAGGTTTAACAACAAGAATAGTGTTGGACTTAAATGGATTTTTAAAATTATACTCAATGCAAATGGCTCTATCAATAAGTAGAAGGCCGGATTAATAGGCAGTGGCTACTCTTAGCAACGCAGAGTTGATATTTGGATACCTATGCTTTAATTACAAGATTAGATGTTATAAGGTTGCTACTTGCCTTAGCAGCAAAAAATAGTTCAAAAATTTTTCAATTTGATTTTAAATCATATTTTTAGAATGGCTATTTGCAAGAGGAAATTTATACTTATCAAGTTGAAAGATTAGTTATCAGAAGGCAAGAAGACAGAGTGTACTTACTCAAAAAGGCCTTATATGATTTGAACAAGCTCTAAAATTTGGTATTCCAAACTTGATGAGCATTTACTCAATCTGGGATTCATGAAAAGTTTTCGTGAAGCAACTTTATATGTTAAACTACT
The DNA here is from genome assembly GCA_038381775.1 of Adansonia rubrostipa. NCBI lineage: Eukaryota > Viridiplantae > Streptophyta > Magnoliopsida > Malvales > Malvaceae > Adansonia > Adansonia rubrostipa. The sequence continues at coordinate 4,237 of JBBYHM010354036.1, read as the reverse complement.
TACAATCATGACTTATTGGTGGTTTCCCTAAATATTGATAACTTTCTGGTGACTAGAACCAATCTATCACTGATGCAAAACTTCAAGGACCAGATGATGAAAATTTTGCACAAGTTCAAAATGCAATTTTCATTTCCCAGAAGAAATATGCTAAAAGAGTACTAAAAACATTTAATATGGACAATTGCAAACCAATTTGCACTTTTGGCTCAAAATGAAGCACTCTACGAAAAAGACAACTCTGCCAAGGTGAATGAATCAGGTTACAAAAGATTGATTTGGCATCTTTTATATCTAACAACAAACAGACTAATATAATGTTTGCAATTGTCCAAATGTGACACTTTAAGATAGCTGATAGAATATTGAGTTATATCAAAGGAACTATTGATTTGGTTTTACGTTTCAAAAATCTAATGAAAAAAGATTGCTAGGGTATATAGACAGTGATTAAGCAGCCTCTTTTAACGATATGAAGAGCATCTTATACTACTTTACAATTGGTTTAGGGGTGTTTTCTTAGAATTCAAAGAAGCAAGAAATAATGGCTCAATCAACAGTAGAAGCTGAATACATTGCCACTATAGCCACTATGAGTTAAGCAATTTAGTTAAGAAAATTTATGGAAGACATAGGCTTGACTTAGAGTGAAGCAACTAAAATCAAGTGTGATAATCAGTCAACTATGGTAATGACCAAAAATCCAGTATTTCATGGTTAAACCAAGCACATCAAGATCACATATCATTTTGTTAGAGCAGTTGAAGCAAAAAATGAAATTAAGCTAGTGTATTGTAATTCAAAAGATCAACTTGTAGATATTCTAATTAAAGCCTTACCCAAGGCAAGGTTTTTAACATTGCTAACAAGAAATGATGTTTCCAACAAAAATGCCAAATAGGAGAATAGAAAATAGTGGTACCTTAGCTGGTCTTTAGTGCCAGAATATGTTCATTTCATTAGAATTTTATTGGGAGCATATCTTTTGTTAGGCATTTATCATCATGGCTTGAATTTGTTACCAACCCTTTGCATGCAAATTTATCTCCCAAGTTGTCAAAGCTTAATTAACATTTAAGTGCAAGTTATGTGTTTATCAAAGCTTACATCATATGTTAGGTGCAAGATGTGTATTTATTAAAGCATAATTAACAGGTTAGTTGTAATAGTTAATCTTATGGTTATTATATACATGAAAGAAAGTTTAGGTTATCTTTGAATGAGAAAAAACTCCATAAATGAAAAATGCTAGCTTTGTTTCTTCACTAGTTCTTTTTTCTTTTATTTGTTCATCTCTTATTTTCATATCTAGTTTGTTCTCTAATTTCCTACAAAGAAAGAGAAACATCCTATTAACATTTTTATGTTTTTGCACATTAACCCTTTAATACTTCTATTTTCACTTAAGCCCTTCATGCAAATATAGGTGTTAAAATTATAGAGTTAATGCCTTTGGAACCCTATTGTTTTCATATAGGGATCCCTCATGACTACATTGAATTAGGAGAATTTGCTATTAAAAGGCTACTTTAAATGGAGCCAGATCATGATAGAGCTCTTGTGCTATCATTAAACATTTATACTAAAGAAAGTGAGTGGCAAGGCATGATGTTGGAGAATCGAGGTAGTAAATGGAAAAAAAGAAGTATATCTAAGGAAAATGGATATGGTAGGCTAGAGTTGAATAATGAATTAATTGAATAAGTTTTTGATGGTAGACTGGAAGCACAAACAAGCAGATGAGATAAATGAAAAGCTAGATGAGGTGGATATTGAATTAAAGCTACTTGGCTATGCTAGCTCCTAATACTTGTAGTTTTATGGTTGATTTAGAAGAAGAAGGAAAAGGGGATGTGGTTCAATGGCATAGTAAGAATTTAGCACTTTGATATGGGCTCATAAACGATGGAAAAGATTCATTCATTTGGATAATTAAATATCTTTGAGTTTTTAAGGATTGCCATACTTTATGAAGTTAGTTTCAAAGATTTAGATATACGATGGAGATTTACATTGTTATTAGGGGTAGAGCAAGGCTCCAACATTATAAAGATGGAATTTGCTCTTGTAATGACTGCTAGTAAAATTCTTAAGCCTTTCTTCTATTTTTTTCATCCTAAACAAAAAAATTTTATAATGGTTAAGAAATTCTTTATGGTTGGATATGTAGTATCCATTAGGACAAAAGAACATGGTCATCTTGTAGAGCTGCATTCAAACATTTGTTTTAAAAACCTCTGTGTTACATGCTATCATCTTGTCCCTATTCAAGGGGCCACAATTTGCTCTTGTAAACCTTTTATTCTAAGATTATTCTAAGATAAAAAGGGATGCCAAAGAAATACAAAGCTAGACAACATAACTATATAAATGAGTGATATTTTCAGAAGAAAATTCATGAAATATCTTTTGACATAATACAACCCATACAATTGGACATTTGTGTACTATGTTGCTCCTTTTTGTTTTTTTTTTTTTTTAAATATTCATGTTATATTTTTTATATGAGTATTGGTAAACTTGGTAATTTTAGACATGACACAAAAATAAGACATGCGTACAATAAACTTTAACTGTATATAGGTTTTATATAATCATGTTTCATGTCATAATGTGCCATGTTTCATGTCATAATGTGCCAACACGATTGTGACATGAAAATTTCTTACCATAACCATTTTAAATACACATAATATGCCTAAGACACAATTAAGTAATCATGTCATAAATGTGTGAAAATGTTGACATGTATCTGTTAACACATTAAAACATGATAATTTAATATGTCCTAAACATGTAAATATGTCAACATATATCCATTGGCATGTTTAAAAGATGATAATTTAATGTATCATAAATGTGTAGACATATTTAAGTTAACACGTTCATATATAAAACAGATTAGTTTTTAATATATTTATATGACATATATAAACAATAAATGAATAATTATCTCATACAATGAAAATGAAACGAAATAATTTCTAGAAAAGGGGCAAGCGTGGTTACACAATTGTTTCCATTTCTTTGTTTTCTCATTAGACTCTTTCAAGTTATCCGTGGAACCAAAGAATGATTCATCAACCTAGAAAATTCTAGAGTGTCAAACAAGGGGAAAAGGCTGAACAAGCAATTGAAATTTTTAGAGGAGAAACAAAAATTGGATATATATATATATACACATATATATTTATATATATATTTATATATATTGGCGGCTAGACTGAAATGAGCTGAAATCAATATCTATAGACTCTTTGAAATTGAAAGCAAATTTCACAATGGCATTTGGCATCATCTTTTCTAGCTCAAGGTATCAGCCGCTATCCCCACGGCCTTGTGAGGTTGTGCTATATTATGGTAAGGTTAACAAGTAAGCCTAACAATTCCTATATATCATATTATGTTTGTGCATTTTATCATATCACAATCATATTTAACTTATTTTATATTTATATAAATTTTGATACATTGATAAACTGTATTATACAGATTTTAAGATATTAAATTTATTGATATCATATATTATTTTTATGTCATATTTATATCCTATTTTAATTATTTTTATGTTGTGTCCAATATTGCTAAATCTGTTTGCAAGGCCTTTTACGCCTTAAAAAAAAGTTTATGAAGGTTTTGGAAGGTTATAAATTCAGACAATGCATGTATTTCTATCTATGAAATTTCTATTTAAGTTCCCAAGTGTTATGTTATTCAATGCTCTCCATGATTTATGCTCATTAATTTACAAGTTGAAAAACTAATTGACATAACAAGCGAACAATGATTTTCAATTTCACATGACATGTCCAAAAATCTTGTGAATGAAAATAGTATTTAGAAAAGTGATCAATGAATAGTAATATATGATTGATTAAATGATTGTAATCCCAATCCGTTAGTGCAAAACCAAGGTTCTCGATTATCTTGAACGTAAGTGTTAGATACGGATAATTCTAATATAAGTGTATTTAATTTTTTTAAGACTTTTTATGCATTTGAATGATCTTTAAAAAGTGATATTCTTATAATCATATCTCGATATATGTTAAAAATAAATACCATATAAATACTTCAAAAAGAATGAGAGATTAATGTAGTTATAAATAGAGGTGGCAAAATGAACCCGAACCCGAAAACCCGCCCGAAAAAACCTGAGCCCGAACCCGAACCGAACCCGATTTGACCAAAAAGTCAATGGCCCGAACCCGAATCAGCCCGAACCCGAATCAACCCG
>JBBYHM010353996.1:0-22921 GCA_038381775.1 Adansonia rubrostipa | reverse complement strand
ACACCGTTTAAACAGAAACTTGAATTTTCAAAGCTGAGTTACGTTAGCTGTTGTGTTGTTGTTGTATTGGATGATCACTTTATTTTCTAGAAGTTGTTTTGCTCCATATCGACTCCACTTAGACATCAATATTGACGAATTACTTGGAGTTCAGTTATTGACCTTAAATATTTACGTAGATAGATTACATGTTTTTTTCAAACAGGAACAACCTAATTCATTGTTCTTACTAAGAATATACATTAAAGCTCAATTTAAAATTTTATTTGTGAGCAATGATGGGTAGAAGCTCGAAAATTGCTTAAAAAGTAGTCCCCATGGACCAATTGTTTTCAAGTGTAGAATTACTTAAATGGACTTTGAAGTTCCATATTACCTATATCTTGCATTTAATTGTGATTTATATATTTTATTAAAATTTTCATTTTATAAGTTAATTTTTGGGTTAGGTTTATTTTTTATTTATTTATTTATTTTACTTTGATTTTTGGGTTAAGTTCTTTACTACTTTCATTGAATTATTTATTTTCCATTGATTTCATCAAATATCGAAAGAAAAGTAAAACAAAAGTCTCACATTACTTATTTTTGAGTGTTGTTTATATATTCTACAAGATTTATTTTTAGGCTTAAACGTTTTGTAAAAATAAATATAGCTTTTAATTATAAGATAAAATTTATTATTCTTCGAACTTCACCAATATATTATTATTCTTAGATAATAAAATCTAATTGTAAGTTCAACAATAAAATAAAAAAAAAATTTAAAAACATTAAAAACTATTAATTTCAGAAAATGCAGCATCCCTCACAATTGTTGAAATATATAGTACATTGAAAAGTCTAATTTACCCCTATTCACTTCAATAAGGAGCCAAAAATATATTATATATTAGTTAGATTCTTTAAGCCACTGATATATTTACGTTTAATATTCAAATATTATCGAATGAACAAAATTTGAATTTTTATTTTTCGACTAAAAAATCTATTTTAAACAATTGGTTGCCATTTTTTTTTTTCCCTTGTTGAAACTTCGGTGCTCGGAAAGTAGTGGGGCCGAAACAAAGTGCGAAACAGCCTAACATTTTTAATGTTGTTGCACTTTCACTAGGCAACTTGTCGAGCACGTCGATAGCAAGTCAATATTCCTTTCGAAGTGGAATTTCATTTTTTCCTCCAACAATTTGTTGAAATCTTATTTTTGTTTAAATGAAAATCATATCATTCAAAATCCCAACCATACTCACCAACCAATGTTAAATCCATTAACCAAGGCCCCTTGAAACGCTTTCCTGTGGTTAGAATTTTTTTTCCAGCCAAATTGTTGTTGCAAGTTTAAATATAATTATATTTTATAGACTTGCATATAATAAGCGGGTTGAGTATAAAGCATTTCTTTAAATATATTTTATAAAAATAAAATAATAATAATAATTTTTTTCCAAAGCGGATTGATTTAATCTTTTTAAATATATTATTTAAGTTTAAATAAATTTTTTTTCAATGGGACGTATAAGATTCTAACCTGACATGTGCTTTAACATGTAATTCAATAATTTTAAATATATTATTTAAAAATAAAAATAAAAATAAAATTATTATATTATTATTTATATTTTTTTATATTTTAATATTTTAAATAAAATAAATTTAAAATTAAAGTTAATATAAATTATAAAAAATATATGATGAACTAAAATATAAAATAAAAAAATTAAAGCAAGATAGAGCAGGCATCAAAATAAAACCGATGAGTAATGCGAAAAAATCCACCGCTGGAAATTTCTCGGTCAAATACCTAACGTTTGGGGTTGGGAAAAACTTAAAGCATAACATATGCAAAAGTAAGATATACTGGGTTGGGAAGAAACCCATTAATATAAATACTCAACGAACATAAGTTTTTTTTTTTTAAATTTTAATTATTATGATAAATTATATAAAATATTTTTTAAGTAAAAATATAATTCAAATAAAATATGAAAATAATTTTTTAAAATTAAATTCATAAGTGCAATATAAAAAATTAATTGAAAAAAATATAAAAAGTAATATGAGCAAAATAAAATAACATAAACATATAAAAATAAAATAAATTATTAAAAAATAAAATCTTATATAAATTTATAATAATAAATTTTTATAAAATTAAAAAATATTATGAACAGGAAAAACATAAAATTTTCTCATTATTTTTTCTCTCTCTCCCCTTTCTGTTATGTATCTGGACAACTCCTCTCTCTACCTTCTCTTTCCCTGCTTCTCCCTCTTCCCATTTTTTTCTTCCCCTCGTTCCTTCCACTCGTTTCTTTCTATCCTTTTTCCCTTGCCCATCAAATAAAAAATTGCCACGTGTCAGAACACAGCATGACCCCATCTACAATAATCGTTACATTGCTTTCTACAACAGAATATAAATCCTACTGTAATATATGCTATTGATGTACAAACTAATCCAAATTTACAGACGGTAAAGATAATAAAATTATTTTATTTTTAAAAAATCGAATAGCAACAAACTGTAGGGTTTGGTTTAGGTTTCCAAATCATATTATTTGGTTGAAATTTTTTTTTTTATCATTTAGGGTTAATATTGATTTGTAACCTGATTTTTGATCTAAAATGTTCATCTCCAATTCAATCTTCCACAATATAAAAGTGAGTTTGGTGTGAGTATCATTTCTTTTTTATTTTTTATTTTTGAACAATGTGTTAGTATCATTTCCTTACTTTATTAATTTATTAAAACAACTATTATATAATTAATAGTTTTATTGAAAATAGGGCGACTGTCGTCTGGCTAGGAATGTTCAGAACATAGACAATTTTTAAAGTTGAAAGTAAAAACTGTATTTTCTTATGCTATTTTAAAAAATGGCCACAAGTAAATCGATTATGTTTCAAAATTAGAAGCCCGACAACAGGGAAAAAAGCTTTAAGGTGTGTTTCTATATCATTTTTGTTAAGTTTTATTTGCTTTAATTATAGTATTTAGTAAGTGTGCAAAACAGTTATCAATATGTCAACTTAGAGGATATACTAAAACTTAATAATTAATTTCATTTTGCCTATTTCGGCTAAAGATATATTGATAGCTAGCTATGGGGTTTAAGGTTATTCTAATAAAATTTTTATTCTTTGGACTTTGGTACCATATCAGTCAAAATTGCTTATATAAAATCTGACATGTACTCAAATAAATTAACAATATTAGTGGGAAACAAATTAAGTTGTCTATTCTTCTACATTTTTTAGGGAATGGAAACTAAGCAATGCTTAGCAAATTATAAATTGTTTGACATACTGTTCAGGGATCAGATAATTGCATTTACAACAAAATCCTTTGTGCTTTATGGGACAAATATGAACAAGCATAAAAGTGATTTAAGATCATCGGGGAAAAAAAATAGCTATGATAGTTGATTCATATGGATTCAAGACAAATCGTTAAATAAAGAGTTTTAAACTGGTACAGAATCAAATATCAGTTGTTGCCTAGCATATCCTCTATCAGTCTTCCAATTGAATTGAATGAAGATCCACCTTCATTAACAGCCTTCCTAGCCATCTCTGCCATTTCCTTCACTTTCTTCCTCACTTCAATTCCACCGTCCATTACCAGCCCAACAGCTTTCTCTATCTCATCTGCCATCACAACATCATCAGTAGTACCATACCTGTAGTCCAGTCTCATCTCTACCGATAACCCTAATTCCTTCACCATCATAAATGCGTTGAGCTGTTGTTCGGCGTACATAGGCCATGTTACGATCGGTACTCCAAACCACAAGCCTTCCAGGATTGAGTTCCAACCACAGTGAGATACGAACACTCCTATCGCCTTGTGGGCGAGAACCTTCAACTGCGGTGCCCAACCGCATATCATCCCCCTCCCTTGGATCCTTTCCAAGAATCCTTCTGGCAACATTTCCTCAGGATTGTTGTAATGAACAATTCCTGAAGAATCATTTTGTGGTGGTGTTGGTGGCAGACGCATGGACCATAAGAACCTGCACCCACTACGTTCTAGCCCAAGGGCTATTTCTTTCACTTGGGGTGCTCCAAAGCTTCCCATGCTTCCGAAGCAAAGAAGGACCACTGATGATTGAGGCTGATCATCAAGCCATTTCATAACCTTATCGCGTTGGGCCAAGTCCGAGTCCGGGTAATTCTGACCATTGAGGTCAAGTACTGGTCCAACTGGATAAATTGGAGGGTTTTGGCCATTTAAGAAACTGTTAAGAGCATGAGGCTCGAGATCTTCAAACGTATTTATCATGATACCTTTGACGTCCTTAAACCTTTCAGCAAGCTTGACATACACGGTGTAACCTCCATCCTTGTTAAACACAGCTGATGGCAGAACAGATGTAGGAACAGGATTGACAAATCCTGGGATCAAATGTTCGGGATCCGTGTTTTCGAATTCCGAGCTGTTCTGCCTATGTCGGGTTGGTAGGTACTGCATGAGACCCAAGAACGCTGCATTTGTGGTTAAGAATATGTAAGAATGAAGATCCAATTCAGTTGCAATATCAATCATGGGCGCACAAAATAAATCAAGAATCAATCCTGCAACTCCGGTTCCATCGGAGCTAGATTTCGTTGACACAATATCTCTGACAACTTCTCTAACAGCAGGGATATAGCTCTCGACGAACGCATCGATGTAGCTTTCTACTGACTTCAAAAAATCTAACGAGGGAGGATCTATCTGAGGGAGGTCAATGAGTTGGATTCGATCAGGTTGCCAAGCAGTAAGCGATTCGGTGTATGCATCCAAAACAGCACTCGGAAACCACTTCATGGAAAGGATAGTAACCCAAATTCGGTCATCGCGTTGGATCAGGCGCTTCGCAAATTCAACAGTTGAGACCCAGTGGCCAACGCCGGGTATTGGAACGAAAATAAGCTCCACTTTCTTCATCTCTCAGCTTATTTGACCTTTCTTTTTTGCTCCTATACTCCTATTTGTTCTGTTGAGACTATTATAAGGGAAAGCAGAACCAAATTGTTTGGCAGCTTGCCAATGATATTTTCTTAATTCTGTGGCTATTATTGTACTCTCTTGTTTCTTTTGTTCTTGTTACTTTCTTTCTTTGTCTGGAACCATGATTTAAAATGTCCCAGCAAACAGGTTTTAATATGCAACATGATAGGGTTCGAGTTTCAAATCAAATTGAATTGAACTCCTAATTCATAATAAAACTTTCTTTTAAGTCTACGCGATTTTGTATTTAATAAAAGAATAAATAAGAGAAAGTTTGAATTGGATAAGAGATTAATAATTCCCTGAAATATAGTTTTAACGAAAAAGATTGGCTGGTAAGAGATCAACTTCAATGTAAAAATGCATTATCAAGTACCTACCTTCGAACTTCCCCTACAAATAAATAATGGAGCTTATTATCAGAAATTCCTATTAGAAAAGTTTCCAGGGGACCCAGTTCCAACCGAAATTTTTAAAGATGGCTTTACCCTAATAGGTGCAGCAATGGCATTAAATCATAAATGGAGACAGTTGAATTCTCAATAAGTTATTGTGATAACCAATTTAAACCTGTTGCAAAAACCAAAGGTAATTTCTTCATATATTCAGGAGAATAGGACCACAAGAGGCAAAGGAAAAAAAAAAATCCCGACTAGAGACAAAAGCCATAGACAAGTGAACAACAGAAGAGAAATTAACCAGAAGGCAAACATTAAATAATCAACAAGGCCTAATTCTAAAAAATTGCATCATTGTCAAGCCAAAAGTCAAACAGAAATACCCAAAAGAAAAATGCACAAATTGATGATTATTCATTAATTATTTGCAGAAAACTACTTTTTAATTGGCATAGATGGTGACAGATTATAACTATCATAAATAACAACTAGTTGCTGCTAACTCACCGAGAAAAGAACCTGCAAAGCTAAGCCAATCAATAGAGACCGGCCAAATCTTAAGTCCTTTTTCATCTTTCACTTCAAGTGGCCAACTACTTTCCTATATGGTTGAAGGCATCAGCTGCTTCAGCTATCTTCCATATAATTTCTCTTGTTTATACTATCTTTTTTCCTACCATTTTCAATATGAACTTTTGGGTTTGTAACAGTAAGAAAGATAGAGGAGCTTAGTGATGAAGAAAGCTGAGCTCATATTCATTCCAGCTCCAGGAACAGACCACTTGGTCTCCACTTAGAATTTGCAAAGCGCCTCATTCTTCGCGATGATCGAATTCTAATTACAATTCTTTCCATGAAGTTGCCCTTCAGCTCTTTTGTGGATGCATACACCTAATCAATCACCGCCTTGATATCCGATCAAATCAAACTCATTGATCTCCCACAAGTAGAGCCTCCTCCAATAGACTTTTCCAAGTCCCCTGGAGGCTACATCACTGCACTCGTTCAGGACCACATACCTCTTGTTAAAGACCTCATCACGAATATTTTGTGATCGCAGTCTAGCTCCCATTCAACCCGCGTCCTTGGGTTAGTTGTTGATTTCCTATGTGCGGCCGTGGTTGATATTGCAAACGAATTAAACCTTAAGTCTTACATTTTCTTAAGCTGCAATGCAAGGTTCTTAGGTCTCATGCTCTACCTACCAAACCGACATAACCAGAATAGCTCTGCTTTTGAATCCTCGGATTCTGACCAGTTGCTCCCGGGATTTGTCAATCCTGTCCCTCCTTGTGTTCTGCCTTCAACTCTTTTTGACAAGGATAGTGGTTATCCTAGCTACATCAAGGTAGCTCAAAGGTTCAAAAATGTCAAAAGCATTATCATAAATTCATTTGAAGAGCTTGAGCCTTACGCGATCAACTACTTTTTCAATGACCACAAGCTCCCACTCTACCCAGTTGGACCAGTACTGGATATCAATGGTCAGGCTCATCCTGATTTGGACTTGGACCAATGTGACAGGGTCATGAAATGGCTTGATGATCAGCCTCAATCTTCGGGGGTTTTCTTTGCTTCGGAAGCATTGGGAGCTTTAGGACACCCCCGGTGAAAGAAATGGGACTAGGGCTATACCAGAGTGGGTTCAGGTTCTTATAGTCCTTAAGTGTGCCGCCACCAGAAAATGCTGCCTCAGGGGTTCTGCGTTACAAGAATCAAAAGGATTCCTGGAAAGGGTCCAAGGGAGGGGAATGATATGTGGTTGGGCACCTCAGGTGAAGATTCTAGCCCACAACACAGTAGGAGGGTTCATATCTCATTGTGGTTGGAACTCAATCCTGGAAAGCTTGTGGCTCGGCGTGCCAATTTTAACATGGCCTGTGAACACTGAACAACAGCTGAATGCATTCAATATGGTGAAGGAATTAAGATTAGCGATATAGATGAGGCTGGACTAGAGGAAAGATAGTGATAAACTAGTGATGGCAGATGAGATTGAAAAAGCTATAAAGCTGGCAATGAATAGATGTAGTGAGGTGAGGAAGAAAGTTGAGGAAATTGCAGGGATGGCTAGGAAGGCCGTTATGGATGGAGGATCTTCTTTTTCTGGAGTAGGACAAATGATAGAGGATAGGATAGGCAAAAGCTGATATTGTAGTACTTAATTTATTAAGCATTGTCTAGCATTATTTACTTGGCTGCTAATGACTAATGACTAATGATAGGCTCCACCAAGGGCAAATTACTCAAATTAGGTATTCATTGCAAATGTTTTGTGTTTTTTCATTTGAAAAATGAGATAATTGTTGCATGAACCAATTAAGCCAAACCCCAGATTCTAATCAGCAAATCGTTTATTAATAACACGTGGTAATATTGGAAAAATTAGCCAATTTTATTTAGATTTGGGAGACTACTCAGGTCAGATTCCATTACCGAGAAAATGCTTCCTTATAGCACATAATTCTACTACAGGCAAATCAGACATGAAGAACTTGATCTTTGACTATACACGTAAAAACTGCTCAAACTTCATCAAATAGAATTATCAATTAAAAAGCAAGAAATCATCTCAGAATAACAAAAATTGTGCATTGCACATGAAATGTGATGAACATAGATACTTCAAGCAAAGCTTAAGATCAATCCAGACCAACTTAAGCAAATCATTACTTTGGAATATGAGAAAGGCACCTTGCACCATACAAGTAAAGGTCAAGCATATCGCTGCATATATCAAAACTTTATCTAAATCACGCTCATTATCATCCCTCTCTCCATGTTGATGGTCGGAAGAATCCCTGTTATAGGCTGACCATGTTTTCTCCCCAAAATCTTCTCCTGGATAAAATTCTGACTCATTTCTTATGTTCAATATATATTTTTCTCTACTGTCATGATATCCATTAGGCCTTGGCTCAAAGTCATCATCACCATGCCTTTTCAGTCTTATTTTCGTCCCTCTTATCTTCTTTTAACCTAGCCCCATATTCATCACCACCATGCCTTTTTGACCTCTTTTCATCCCTCCTATAACCTTCTCCTGACCTTGCCTCAAAGTCACTATCATGGTGCCTTCTTGATCTTTTTTTTTCCTTCCCTTCTATACCGATCATCATCCTTGTGTTGATCTCTTTTCTTCTCTATGATTACAATCTTCTCCTGATGTTGGTCCAACATCTTTATCATCGTACATCCCAGATCTCTTTCCTTCCCTCCCTCCGCTTTTCTCCCAGACTTATCGACCCTTGCTGGTCGAAAACCTTCTTGAACTGCAAGATCCTGCATGCCAAAACTTTTCCCACTCTATTTTGAACCCTCAAATTTGTCATTTCCCCATTTTGAACTTTTATCCCGAGGACCCCAACCAGTGTTTGCAGCTCTCTGGATACAAAATGGAAGCAAAGACATGAATAGGCAACACTACGGTCATAGAAAAAAGACTATGGCATATGCGTATAGCTTATATGAGCTATGGAAACTATATTCAATACACGCTCTTGAAAGAATCGCATAATTCAGTTCATTCATTTTATTTACACATTAAATAAATTAATAAACACTCCAAGATGAAAAAAGATCAGCAAAATTTGTATCTAGCATAAGTCATTCATGCTTTAAATTGAACAGTGACTAAAAACACTCATTCATTATTAGTGGCAATTCAGTCATCCAAATTAATTACATGTATCAAAAACCACTACTAAATGGATACTAATCTTACTTGTTCGTCATGGGAAAATTTACATCCAGCGCCGCGAGTACATTCACCTCTCTGGAAAGCACGGCAAACACCTCGAGCCTCCCTCTTCTTCCGTTCTTACTCCTCATCTTCTTCTTCTTTTTTCTTATACTTTTCGGCATGATCAACCCTTATAATTCGACCCAAAATCTGTGCTCCATTAAGATTATCTTCAACGGAAAAAAAAAAAGGCTTTGATTATATCACTTTCCTCATTATTTATAAGGAAAAAAAAAAACACAAACTTATATTTGAACTTTTAAGAGAGTGAAGTCCTAACCTACAGCAAGAATTGTACTTCCTTGATCCTCATATGCAAGAAAAGCAAAGCCTCTTTCCCAGTACCCTAATCTCTAACAAGATTAACATCTACAATTTCTCCACATCTAAAAGAAAAAGATTCTAAATTTAAACACAATAAAGAATTCCAAAGAAATTTAAATTGGAATTTGAGAAAGAAAAAGTACTAAGCAAAAACAGCGAGGAGATCACTTTCGGTGAGATCGAAAGGAAGGCCGCCGAGAAAATATGAGCGGACTCTTTGTACTTAGCATGCCATGATGCTACTTCCGATATCCCTGAATCTGCTTCTTTTGCATTTATGTTTTGCAATCGCTTTACTAACGTCAATGGATTCATCGGATGTTTTACTTCTTCCTCGGCAAAAAACCCTAATTTTGAATTCCCAAATTTTAGCACCCAAAAGAAAAAAAAAAAAAAAAACACCCTTTGTAATAAAGTTTTTACTTTTTCAACGCAATAAGTTTAAAATTTACTGCAGCAAGTCAAAGATGAAAATTAACCACCACGTGGCAGCTTGTGGTTGTTTTGAAACCCAGAAGTGAAGGCGAAGAAATAAAACAAAACTTCTTTTTAAAAACTACAGTTATGTCTACCAAATATTCTCAAAAGATTATACTGTTTCCGTACGCCAACGACAAAGTCCCTATTTCTATCTTTACTGGTCAACGGAATATGAGTTCCGGCCGGCGAATCCCCTTCACCTTTGTTCTCTTCTTTTGCCTTTTAATTTCATCTCACTCTCTTAGTTCTAACTATAATTTCCGAAAGAAACACAAAATCAAAGGACCCATTAAAACTTTAGTTATCCTCGTCATGGAAAACCGTTCCTTTGACCATCTTTTGGGTTGGCTCAAATCGACCCGACCCGATATCGACGGCCTCTCTGGCTCGGAGTCAAACCTAGTTAACGTTACCGACCCAAACTCCCCCAGTATCTCTGTCTCCGATGATGCTCTCTTCGTCGATTCCGACCCGGGCCACTCTTTTCAAGCGATCAGAGAACAGGTTTTTGGGTCGAACGATAGCTCAGCTAATCCGGCTCCGATGAACGGCTTCGCCCAACAAGCAGAGAGTATGGGTGAAGGGATGAGCAAAACCGTGATGAGCGGATTTCAACCGAGTCGCTTACCGGTTTACACGAAGCTAGCGAACGAGTTCGGCGTTTTCGACAAGTGGTTTGCTTCGGTTCCGGCTTCGACTCAACCGAACCGATTTTACGTACATTCGGCAACGTCATTTGGGGCAACGAGTAACGTAAAGAAAGACCTCATCCACGGATTCCCTCAGAAAACGATTTTCGATTCGTTGGACGAAAATGGCCTCAGCTTCGGCATTTATTACCAAAACATCCCGGCTACCCTATTCTTCAAAAGCCTAAGAAAATTAAAGTTCTTGACCAAATTCCACAATTATGCTCTGAAGTTCCGGCTCCACGCCCGGCTCGGCCGGCTACCGAATTACGTGGTGGTAGAGCAACGCTACTTCGACGTAAAGGCGTTTCCGGCGAACGACGATCACCCGTCGCATGACGTGGCGCTCGGACAGAGGTTCGTGAAGGAGGTGTACGAGATACTGAGAGGTAGCCCGCAGTGGAAAGAGATGGCTCTTTTGATTACTTACGATGAGCACGGAGGTTTTTATGATCACGTTCCGACTCCTGTCTCGGGTGTGCCTAACCCGGACGGAATAGTGGGGCCCGACCCGTTTTATTTCAAGTTCAATAGGCTGGGTGTTCGGGTCCCTACTCTCTTGATCTCTCCCTGGATCGATAAGGCCACTGGTGAGTTTTTTTTCCCCTTTTCTAAAGAAAACAAATTAGTTTCTAAGGTTTGGTTTTAAGTTTTCATTGCTTTACTTCTAATAATACCATGTTTTTGATAAGGACATTTTTGCGTATTTATATAACAGTTGAGTTTATTGGAGTTAGCTATTTAGTTGAATAAGTTGGCTCAGTAAAGGCGGAAAAGTCGAATTGCTAGCCTAGTTTTTTACTAAACTCTGTGTAAATCGAGTTTGATTTCTTTTCCATGTCTTCTTATAAGTTCCATGTTAGTAGAGTTGCGAATGGGGCGGGTGGGTTGGATTTGAGTTCGGTTATTTTGGGTTATTACAGATAGCAAGTTCTAGCAGTCTATTTCTGATCCACAAATCATTTCGGAATTTGTTTTTATTTGCTATCTGTTGTTCAGAAATTCTTGTTCATATGCAAGAATATAAACTGCTGCTTGTGTTGAATTCGGAAGACGTGGCTTCTTAAGTAGAATGAACGAGATATATATCTTACATATCCTTGTTTTCTAAATCCGTAACTATTTCTGGTTGATTCTCAAGATGACAATTGGCTATATTAGAGATGAAAAACTTGTGCAGTCAACCTGAAGATAAAGCTCTGAAGTTGAACTCTTTTTTAGTAGGTTATTTTTGATGCAAAACCAATAGCGAAAGAACGCGTTATTTTGCGTGGTTCCTTATTTTCATTCTGGACTGATGTTTGAGCAATTGCATGTCCCGGATTACTCTTTCAGTTCTCTCTTTTGCTTCATTTCTGGACTTACATGCACTGTTGTTTACTAAATGTTGCAATTCCTGTCCTTTCATCTGTTTGAACTCCTCTTTATTTTTTGTTCAGTGATCCATGAGCCAGCTGGGCCAACACCATATTCACAATTCGAACATTCTTCCATCCCTGCAACGGTGAAGAAGCTTTTCAACCTGAATTCGAATTTCTTGACAAAGAGGGATGCGTGGGCTGGTACGTTCGAGAATTATTTTAACCTGCGAAGTACTCCACGTAATGACTGTCCAGGTATGTTCAATTTCATTAATCATAGAGTTGAGTTGAATTTTCTTTACTAAATGCTTTTCCATTTTCGTAAGTCATTTCTTGAGATCGTTATCCTTTTCCTCCCCGCTAAAGTCAAAACTTTCACCGAGTGATGCATGTCTTTTGGGACGCTTTTTGTTTCAAGGAACGCCATACTCCTCTTTGTTGCCCCTTCTTCAAATAACCGCACCCTTTCCCTTCACCCACATGCCCCCCCTCCCCCTCCCCCCCCCCCCCCAAAAAAAAAAAAGGAAATAAAGAAAACATTAATAATTGATGTAGCAGGAAGACGGTTGCCATATGCTGGTCTCGAAGTCGTCATATATAGAGTTCAGATGCTTGTAACTTTCTAATCAAAGATTTTTCAGAAAGCATCTATTACCTCTTTGCCCGAAATGGTTTATAATATATCCTGGAATTTGGATGCAGAAACCCTTCCTGAGGTGAAGACGTCGTTGAGGCCATGGGGACCAAAAGAAGATGCTAGCCTCTCTGAATTCCAAGTCGAACTTGTTCAGCTTGCATCACAGCTCAATGGTGATTACGTCCTCAACACTTACCCGTATATTGGGAGAAGCATGAGAGTAGGCGAAGCCAACCGATACGTGGAGGATGCGGTCAAGAGGTTTCTGGAAGCTGGAAAGGCTGCCATTAGAGCTGGAGCTAATGAATCTGCAATTGTGACAATGAGGCCTTCTCTTACTAGTCGAATTGAGGATCGGAGCCGCCATGTTGAAACCTATTAGTCCCCTCTTTATACAATTATCCAAGCCCCACTGTAAATACAGATTTAAATTATTATGATATTCCCTATACGTATTTATAGCTAGTTTGTCAAAGTATACTAGCATACAAACTTAATATCATTGACTGAGGTAAACTGTACTTGCTATTGTATTCTATAATCTAGCAATTATATTTCGTAGTACTGCGCGCCTTCCTTTTTCGGCTGTTCCGTGGACCGGATCGGTGTAACTCGATAATTAAAAAAAATTAAAATTTCAAATCTGAATAGGTCTAAAATCTCGTTTTATTTTTATTATATTATTAAAATATTATTTTTATATTAAAATATATTTTATAATTAAATTTAAATTAAAATATTATTTTTTATTATTAAATAGTAATCAAGTTAAATGGTTGTTTGAATTTACATTAAAAAAAAAAGTTTGTACAGATTTGATCCATACAGGTTGAACCTGCCAGACCGGTAGCCCGACACGTCTAGTGAACAGCTCACCACACTCAAAACTGGCCCCTTCCTGTATGAAAGTACATATGGAAAGGCTTTCAACCAACCACAACTCCACAAGCATAGCTACCATTCAACGTACCACTCTTACTGGATACATAGTAATAAACTATCGCACTATATCCTCCCTCATATCAGAAATTCAGAACCAACCAATACTGCCATCTCTATCTTTATCAATTCTCATTCCGTCTTTCCAACAATCATGGAGATCTCCTGGGAGCAAAGCGTCATCTATTCTATCAACACAGTTTACCTTCTATTTTCTGCTTATTTAGTCTTTGTTATGCAGCTCGGCTTTGCGATGCTCTGTGCTGGTTCAGTCCGGGCCAAGAATGCCATGAATATCATGCTCACAAATGTTGTAGATGCGGTTGTTGGTAGCATCTCTTACTATCTCTTCGGCTTTGCCTTTGCGTTTGGTGACAATTCCAACCCTTTTATTGGCACAAATTTCTTTGCCCTGAAGGATATCCCGAATAGTTCATTTGACTACTCTTTCTTTCTTTACCAATGGGCTTTTGCTATTGCCGTTGCTGGAATTACTAGTGGGTCTATAGCCGAGAGAACCCAGTTCAGTGCTTACCTGGTTTTCTCGTTTTTCCTCAGTGGTTTCGTTTATCCTGTCGTGGTTCATTGGGTTTGGTCATCCAGCGGGTGGCTCAGTGCCAGCTCAGGCAATCCGCTGTTTGCTTCTGGTGCTATTGATTTTGCAGGGAGTGGCGTGGTGCACATGGTGGGTGCGGTTGCTGGGCTTTGGGGTTCTTTTATAGAAGGTCCAAGAGTGGGTCGGTTCGATGCTTTTGGCAAGCCTATGCCAATGCGAGGACATAATGCAACTCTAGTGGTTCTTGGGACATTTTTGTTGTGGTTTGGATGGTTTGGGTTCAATCCAGGCTCGTTTGATAAGATTCTCGTGGCCTATCCTAGTACAACCGATCAAGGTAATTGGACAGCAATTGGCCGGACAGCTGTTACAACCACATTAGCTGGATCGACAGCCGGAATAGTAACGCTGTTCGGTCGAAGGTTACTAGTAGGCCATTGGGATGCACTTGACGTATGCAATGGAGTGCTAGGTGGGTTTGTCGCAATAACATCAGGCTGCGCAGTGGTTGAGCCATGGGCCGCTATTGTTTGTGGTTTTTTCGCAGCCTGGGTCTTGATTGGGTTAAATATCCTGGCACTGAAACTGAATTTCGATGATCCATTAGAGGCTACCCAATTGCATGGAGGATGTGGCGCTTGGGGTTTGATTTTTACTGGTTTGTTTGCAAAAGAGGAGTTTGTGATTCAAGCCTATGACTCGGGAGAAACCGGGGTAGCGCTACCCTACGGACTGTTCATGGGTGGGGGCTGGGGGCTGCTCGGTTGCCAAGTGATCGAGGTTTTGGTGATAGTATGCTGGGTAAGTGCGACGATGGGGCCTGTATTTTATGCTCTTCACCAACTAGGAATCCTAAGAATTTCGGTGGACGATGAAATTGCAGGGCTAGATATTTCCAGCCATGGAGGATACGCTTATAATGCTCACCAGGAAGAAAATCAACCTCGTTTTTATGCGGATTATATGAGAATGCAAGATCATTCATAAAAGCTTTTCCAGCCATTGTTATCATAGGGAAATGACCCTGACTCAGGCATTGTAGTTTTATTCAATCTTTCAAAGATCATTTGTATTATTGGATTTTACTAAAAGCGAATTTGCTTGATTGCTAAGGTGTAAATATATGTTCCAAAATCCAAATTCAAAAAGACGCATTTCGAAGCCACTCATAGCCAAAGAGCCTAGACTGGATAACATTGGACACGACACGAACAAATATCTCTAAATATATATCATACAAATATGATATAGCAAAATGCACGAACATGACAGAGATATAAAAAGCATTTACATTTCAAAATGATAAAAGAGTACCATATGCATATACAGCCGTGCTAGATTGCTAGTTGTATAGAGAGAGTTATTTGCCCCGTGTTTAAGTGCTCATCTAACATGAACATCATAGAAAAAAAAAAAAAAAAGGATGGCACAACACGAGGCAATTTCTACACGAACAGCCTCTTACAATTCTCTCTCAAAATCAATGGCAAATCAACAATATCATATTTTTCTGTAAAAATCAAAAAGGTCACCACAGTATGCCCTTTTGAGACTATCCCGACAAAAGGGACATGACTGAGACCGGCCATGGCTGAAATTAAAAGGAAATACAACGCCGTCAGGTAACGTAAAAGCAAGAGTGGAACATGAATTATTAACCTATAACAGAATGTAAACATTGACCTTAAAATGCAGTTAAACTGACTAGTCACCCTCATGAATGGTAAGTGCCCATACCAATAGTACTACCATGAAGAATAAAAAGTTTGCAGTCGAGAGTGTACACGACGCACAGGAGCATCAACCCAACAACAGTTCCGTATGATAGAGCAATATTAAATTAGTAATACACTATGAAGTTGTATTTGGAGAAAGAAGTAACTTACCAATCCCAATAACACTTCCTACACAGAATGGATGCAACTAGGCAACACAACCATGCTGTTCATCTCCATGCAAGTCCCACACTCCTCACGCAAAACCCCCTTTCAAATTTATCCTTCCTACGGTACCTCATGGTACACACTTCTTTGTTTTTCATATCTTCCAAATCAGTGATGCCTCTTTGAAGTTGCAGAGGAAATATACCGCTGTTCATAGAGAACAAACTAGTGCGTCAAATTTTACTTCAATGAGCTAAACAATGTTGTCAGCAGTAAGCACAAACAGTCAGAGAGACAATTTCTAACAAAAATTTTGACTCCTCAAAATCTCAGTCGCCATAAAATTCTCTAATGCTGGCTTTCCTCTCATAAAAAGACATGGTGGTCTTGCCATCAGCATAGGTCTGCATCAATCAACCAGATTGCCACATCCCAATTGCAAGTAATTATTAGGCAACAGATGATGATTTTGATCAAGATAAAAGAATAGTGAAAGACTAGGCAGAAGAGTGGGGAAGAACTCCAGGGAAAGAAAGGTGATGATGTTAAATGAAACACAAGCAAAAAATTGGAAGAGAAAACAACAAATCTCACTGAGAAGCATGGTGGAAGAAACATACCGTATAAATAAGTATTCTGAGCAAACCAAGGGCACGAGCAAGTTGGCAATCAGTCCACTAAACAGGGAAAAGGAAAAAGTGGGCTAGTGCACCGTAGGAAGTCTCATTTGAAGACATGCTCCATCTTTCTCCCTTGGATGATCTAAAGCCCTGAAATCAGACAGGCAAAAGCAGGCACAAGTACAGGGTTAACCATCAAGCAATGCCGAAACAAAGGAAAAACGATTTCAAAAACAGAATGCCCTTACTCATATTATGCACTCACAATCTTTGACAATAACATGGATTAATGATATTTTAGGCATTCAGTTGGTTTCCCAATAATTACAGATACAACTTTAGGACAATGCTCACCAATCCTATCAATTAGATATAAAAAGAATTCCTCCATTGTCATAGAGGTTACAATGAGTCTAACATCTTTGCAATGATCTTCACCAAATATAGCAGAAGTCCAGCTCTTACTACTACAAAACAGAGGGAAACAAATTCTAACATGCATACATACATATATATATATATATATATACACACACACACACACACACACACACACGTATATATCATCCAATAAAAGCAAAAATGCACTTCTTTGTTGATTGCCAATAGTCTAGAAACCAAATAAAGAAATGCAAAGCTTAGATCATTTAGAATCAAGGGATACCCCTCGCTCAGCTCCCTTTGTTGGCTTAGAGTGTTTGATTTGTTTATAGGGTTATGCCTTGAGATCATAAATACACAATCCAGAATTCAGACACACTTCCTTCTCTATAATCTTTTCTGCAATTCATAACCCAAGAAAGTCTGACTAAAAAAGAAAATTTAAACACATCGTTAGACAAACACAAAGTAATATTTTGGATTACAAATGTTTGAAAGTTTTTGCTACCTTTGAATGAATGAAGGAATTGGTAACCTATGCCAAGGAATAGAATGTTCAGAACTTCAATAATCTGCTACGAACCTTGCATTGCCGAACACAATGTACAGAAACAGTCAATCCCAACAATGCCCATAATCATAGGAGAAAAACCCATAAATTTTTATTCAAAGATCGTTCCTTTTTCCATTTTTTTTTGGAATAGAAAGTACTCTGCTCTATTTTAAAAGGGAAAAAAATTGCAAGTTAAACAGTGCTTAAGCAATCGAAATTCACAGAAAAAAATAGTAGGAAAAAAAACCCAAAAAAGAAACCAAAAAATCGAAAGAAAAAAATAAATCGAATAAAAAGAGAAAATACAGGGTATAAATATCAGCTTTTGGCGCTTTGAGTGAATCCTTAAGACGACTTTCCCATGATCGGGTCTTTTCCCGGAAATTTATTCCCATCAAACAGACGCAATATATATATATATATATCAATTAAGTACGTAGAGAAAAGCCCTCAAAATAATCTTCAACTCCAAAAATACCCTCAATCATCAGAAACGAAAAAAAAAAATTGCTATTATTATTATAATGTTGGAGAAAAAAAAAAGGCCGTAAGCAGCGACGAACTTAACTGCACTCATCAGTCTCCACGCACTGTCACTTACGACATATTAAAGGCCAAAGCAAAGGAAGAAGGGGTACTAAATTAACGACGTGGCGGAATATTATTGGTGGGAAGAATGCAGTATCATGTGGTTGTCAGTAGGGAATCTTCTAAACCTAAAGTTTAATACAGCAAACGACGTTTTGGTTGTTTTATCATAAGAGAAAATTAAAAAAAAAAAAAAAAAGATGGACCGTAAATTATTAGAAGGAGGTGAAAACAAAAAATATATATAATTTAAAAAATAATAATAATTAATAAAATTAATAATAAAAAGTTTATAATTATTTTTTTATCTTTTATTTTTTATTTTCTATTTGTCTCTGCTTATTTGTGTTAAATAGGAGAAGTAGGTTTTTTTGAAAGGAATCAACCCTAACTTAAATATATTATATATTATAAAATATATATTTTATAATAAAATATTAAAAATATTTTATATTAAATTTTAAATTTATAAAATAAAAATATTATATGAAATCTTGAATTATATTAAATTCTGAATTATAATTTAAAAAATAATAAAAAATATTTTATATTAAATTTAAAAAAAATTAAAAATAACAAAATTAAAAATATTTAATATTAACTTCCAAATTATTTTTAAAAAAATTAAAAATAATATATATTATATATAAATTGTATATAATATATATTATATAATGCATATAAAATATACATAATATTATATAAATTTTGAATTACTATTTAAAAATAATAAAAAATAAAAATATTTTATATTAAATCTTAAATTATTTTTTAAAAAAATTAAAAATAATGTATTATATATATATATATTATAATATGTGAAGGGCTTCGTAATCGAATGTTGGGTTGCAGATGGTGGTTTTTTTTTTTTTTTTCTTGGGTTTTGGTGTTTGTGCGTAGGTTCTTGTGATTGTGTTTGGTGGTTGAATGTTGGGTTTCAGATGGAGTTTGATGTGGGAGATGTTAATAGATGTCTCAGTTTTTTTGGTTGATTTTCAGTTTTTTGAGCTATGAAATCGTATGGTTGTGCTTGGATTATGGTAGAAGCAGACCTTTTTTTGTTTTTTCCCTTTTTCATTATCAAATATTAAAACAATTAAATAGGTTAATATTTTTGTTTTTTACTTTATAATAATGATATGTTAAAATGACGAAGATTTACTAGTCGAGTTTTCACTTATTAGAACAAAGGGTTTTAACAAATTAACATGACACATGTTATATTTAATTGGTTATCAAAAAACAAAGTTAAAAAAACCTAATAAAATTAACTAAGATATTATTTTAATAGACAGATGAATAATTTAAATACTTAAATTAATATTTTAAAAATTCAAGGCTATTCGTGACATTCACCCTTACTATAATTGAAATTCCCAACTAATGGTTGGCTAAGGTGAAGATAAGCCTCAAAATAGAATTTTGCCGCTGCAAAATTGTCTTCTCAGTGAAAGTGAACCCGGCATTATTGATCAAGTGGTACTAATCAGCCAACTGGTCAAAGAAACTAAAATATCAGGAAAATGATTGCATTATGCCAATCAGGGATTACAACGGAGAATATTATTTGATTTGATTTGAATTTTATAATAATCACATATTAAAAAATAAAAGGAGATATCAGATTCAATTAATATTTGTTGGATTAAGTGAAAAAAAGTTCAATATTTTTTAAGTAATATTTGAGTTTTGAGCACTGTGATTGAAAAAGAATAAATATTCAGAGAGTTTCCTTTCGATTCAGAATTTAATATAATTCGATTTTAAAATAATTGAGTCTAATATAATTATCAAATATCGAAAGATTTTAGATCAAAAAAGATATCCGATTATTTCAAAAAATCTAGATCATAAGATTATACCAAGCATTTTCCGAAAGGCACGAGAGAAAATTTGCAATTTGAATATATATATATATATAAAAAAAAAAAGAGAGAGAAAAAACATGCAAAGCATCCGACAATGGTTTTTAACGTCCAATTAGAGAAGCCATGTTTGGACATCAGCTTATACATACAACACATCTTTGATCATGTTGATTCGAGCCTGCTCGATAGACCAAATTATGCTTTTGTCTTTAATTAGATTCAAGACCTGCAGTTTGATTTATTCTATAGAGAGTTTTACATATTGCTATTAACTATTCTCCATGTGTATATTAAATCAATAAAACTGTATTGTGATTTCGTAATTGCTGATGAATCCGCCCTTTTCCCAAATGAAGTTAAGCCCCTCTATCAGCTGTTGTTTATAAACTGACCGTTAAAGTTCATGAATGTCTTGCACCATAGCGTCGCTGCCTCTGTTGATACGAGCTTAAAGCTTCGACAAACTCATCCTTTCCGAAATCAGGCCAGAGTTCTTGCGCAAAGTAGAGCTCCGTGTATGCCAACTGCCACAACAAAAAGTTGCTCACCCTAAGTTCACCGCTGGTTCGGATTAACAAATCCGGGTATGGGAACTCCGTGCAGTTCGTTTCGAGTTCTTGTTCGATTAGGCTTTCATTGATGTCTTCCAGCTGGATTTGGCCACCTTTTGCTTTCTCGGCAATGCTTCTGCACGCTTGTACAACATCATATTTCCCACTGTAGCTGACTGCTACAATGAGTTGGAGTCTGGTATTTTCTTTTGTGACTTCCTCGACCTCGTTGATCAACTTCTGCAGCGATGTGGGAAGCTTCGATGAATCCCCGATTACGGAGATTCGAACGCCTCCCCTGTTCGAAACAAAATTTTGATAAGATAATCATTAAAAAGGGGGTGTCCATGTATATGAAACAATACTTCTTGCTATCGTGAAATTGGGCCATATTATTTCTGTCTACGGTTATAGTCTACCGCTTATACAATAAATCAGATATGTTTTTTCTTCTTTTAATAAAAAAAAGCAATAACCCCTATGACAACCAGGAAGAGATGCAGTTGAATTATAAACCTTTAAACAATTTATAGAAATTTCCTAACTTATGTTACTCGGATTAGGATGAGTATCAGGTATATGTATGTTCAATTTTTTAAAAATTTTGATATATTTGATGAATTGCGCCAAAAACGCATATCTAGATATTTATCGAACACGGTCTTGGCATAAGTACCTTAGGAAAAAATGAAAATTTTGGATAATAGAGGTCTGGACTCATTTATGTGTTCATCTGAACAAGACTAAAGGAAGAGGAAATTGAAGATTAAATCTTCAACACTCCCTCAAAAAAAATGCAGATTAAATTCTTGGACATTCTTTGTTCTGCAGAATAAATTAAGGCCTCAAACTAATAAATCCCACACGGTTATGAACCAAGTCCAGCATATATATATATATGTACGTATATATATATGTATGTATAATACATACGAATAAAATGATTTAGAAATTGATTTCTAACTAAGCAACAAATCTAATCGTTTGCTTCGCTGCAAATTACGCCGAAAATCAAAAGAGAAGTTTGATTTTGTGAAGGAGAAATTAAGATGGACTATATATATATATATATATATGTATGTATGTACCTAGAAAATGTCTCCAGCTCTGACTGCAAGGCTCTCTCAAACAAGCTCAGTAAAAAATCAACCTCAACCTGCATTTCCATTTTTTTTGTGTTAGCAAACATGACTAATATTGGAACTCTATGAGATATAATTGAAATTAGCACTATACAACTTACCTTGGGACGAATCCAGTTCTCGTAAGAGAAGGCGAAGACCGTGAGAACCTGAATCCCCCACTTACCACATAGCTCCACCAGCTCCCTCAGCGACTTTACACCGGCTTCATGCCCGGCCGAAGTCAACAATCCACGCTGGCGAGCCCACCGACCGTTCCCATCCATTATCACCGCCACGTGCTTCGGCAACAAATCTCTACTCAGCCCCGCCGGCAGCTCCTCCTCCGCCACAGAAATCTTCCCATCCTCTACGTCCGTGGTAGCTGCTTGCAGCTTATAATCATATCGTTTTGAAAGAGAAGAAGAAAACCGAGAAGAAAAAAGGTCCGTTTGGTTCCCAGCGGCTTGAGCCAAACCAGCTTGTTTCGGTTTAGCCACGGGAGGACTTAAAGCATTCGCAGTAGGAAAAGCGAAGCGCAAAGATAGCATTGTCCTTCGTTAAGAATAGCGTTTAAAAATATGAAAGCCGCTAGTAATTTAGTTTTTCCCTTTTTGCCACCTCTTACGTCTATCGAACAAAGAAGTGACTTTTTTCGACTTTCAAGTTCCGAGTTTTCACACTGAATTATATAAAGAGGAGAAACTGAAAGGATAAGCCGCCGGGGAGGGCAAGAA
The DNA here is from genome assembly GCA_038381775.1 of Adansonia rubrostipa. Taxonomy (NCBI): domain Eukaryota; kingdom Viridiplantae; phylum Streptophyta; class Magnoliopsida; order Malvales; family Malvaceae; genus Adansonia; species Adansonia rubrostipa. The sequence goes on along the minus strand of JBBYHM010353996.1, from coordinate 500 downwards.
AGAGCTAAAGATACGATGGGAAACGACAGCGTTTACCAGCCACACTAGCTTGATACTTTTGTGCTCTAAAATGTGGCCTTCATTTTTTTTTACTATTATTATTATCGTTATTTCTTAGATTTATTTTGGTTTTCTTTATTTACGTAAAGTGCTTGAATTCTCAACTTCTCGCAAGCCACTTAAAATTATTTTTGTATTTTATTTGTGGAACCCACTTAAAGGGGACTTCATTCGTGAGTTGTACGGGATTTGGACCGCTTTTTGGTTTTGGCTGGGCAAGTTGCAATAGTGAATTTTATGTAAATATATATATATATATATTAGTTAAACTATCATCGAGCATTGAAAAATTAAATTATTATTGTAAATACAATAAATTTATATAAAATAAATTATTATCATATCAAAATTTATATAAATTTTTAATATTTTAAATATAATAATAAAAAATTAAAATAAATATAAATATATATTTTTTTCGTCGTTAAAATAATAAAAAC
>JBBYHM010353946.1:0-22933 GCA_038381775.1 Adansonia rubrostipa | reverse complement strand
CAAAATGACAAAAGAACGGGGCATAGGAGATAGAGGCGGAGTCTTGGCTGTAGTTAATGGGAGGACTAAGAGTAGCACTAAGAATAATAAATCAAGCTTTAAAAATGGAGAAATTGAAAAAAAATAAAACAAATGACATCTTTTAGAAGAAATATAATTATAATTTTCCCTAAGTTTTTTCAACATAAATTTTCTAGCTTGATTTATTTTTAAAATTGTATTCATTATAATGTTTACAGATCATACATAAATTATATTTTTTTATAGTGGATGTTGAATAGTCTCTTTGAATATATGGAAGAGGATACCAACTTTAGATTAATCCTTTTCAAATATATACTAAGAAAACTGTTATTTGTCTTTAATTTATATTTTAAAAAATAAATAAAACATGCAGTAATTTTTCAATTTCAATTATAAAATTAAAAAAGTTCACTATCAATATACTTATATTAATCTTATAATATATATATATATATATATCAAAAACAACCATGAAGATTTGGTTTAATTGACGTTATCCTTTATTAAAAATTCTTAGGTAAGTGTTGTTTTCTTTTTCTCTTAAACTTCCTTAATTATGATTAAAAAAACAGACAATAAATAATAATTAATAATATTGGAAATTTTTAACTCTATTAGCATAGTTAAGAGATCGAATATTTTCAAGTAATTTTTTATTTTTTAGTATATCTTAAAGGCATGTGTTAATAATTCATTTGGCAAATATAAAAATTTCATTAACGATGAATGACATAATTTATCATATATATATATATATATATATATATAAAACAAATTTACAAATTGTTTTTAGCTTGAAACTAAATGTCATAATTTTATATTTATATCAAGATCAATGATTCCATGCATGTCTATAGAAGTGGTTATAGTTCGAGTTACTTGTTTAAGTCCGAAGATTTACCTAATACTTAGGAAGGTTTGAACAAAATATTAAGCTCGAAAAATAGATTAGGCAAAAAATAAGGATCATTTAAAAATAGACCAGGGTTTGGTTTCAACGTTCAAGACCTAAGCCCAGCTCGACCTATTTTCAATTATATGATATTTATCGAGTTTGTATTTAGATATATTAAGAAATTTTTATCATATCAAGAAAAATATATATTATTTTAGTATAAACATTAAAAATTACATTAAGTTATTTATATTTTAAAACTTAATAAAAAAATTAAATTATTAAAGATTAATTTTAAAAAATAAATTAACAAAAATATAATAAAGGCGGGCTTATATGGGTTTAAACTATCTATTTACAAATATAGACGGGTCTATGCAAATTTTGAGGTTTATATTTTAGGTTAGGCTAAGCTTAGACAAATATAAATAATATTAATATCATGTTTAGATCTGATCTAAACTTGATCCAATATGATCCATAAACACCTCTACATGTACGCATGTAAGTCCAACGAGAAAACAGGTTTGGCAATTTGGCATCAATATATAATTGTTTTTAATAAATCCAAGGCACTAGCTAGCTAACTTAGTTCTCTCACTTGAGTCTACTCGTAATATTAGACACGAAAAAAATTAAAACATGACGTAAAATATAATATAATACAAAAAATAATATTAACATAATATAGATATTTAAATGTATCAAAATTTATATAATATAAATTATTAATATGTCAAAATTATATAAAATATATAATAACATGAATACATAAATTATTAGTTCACTTAAATTATACAAAATTTTTTCTTTTTTGGCACAAGAAAATGACTAACATTATGTAATAATTTAATTGGAGTGGCACGATGTTTATAGGACCGTATCAATTATAATTTTTTTTATTACAATACTATAATTATTTAATCATAACAAAAAATTTTATAAACTCATTTCAAAACTCAGAATAGCATTCATGTCTTTGATGCTATAACTTGTTATAACTCATGGTCAATATAATGTTAAAGTATATTATCTCATATTTATCAAGTTTAGCAGTAGTTACTTATATTTTTTTTTAAATGAAGAAAAAGACAGAAGTAGATGAAATAAAAAATAAAAAATAAAAAATTTAATATTTAAAAATATAAAGTGAGTGAAATAAAAAATTATATTTTTATATTTTTTATTTCACTTATTTTTATAAATATATTATTAAATTTAATATATATTAATTTTATAATTATATTTGATATCTATTAAAATTCAAATAATATAAATTTTCGACTTATATTTAAAAAAAGTCAATTCAATAAGAAAAAGTGAATACCGAAAAAGCAGGGAGACGAGGATCATGTCGGCAGCATCTAAATATTTTTGGTGGGCAAAAGAAGAAGACAAAATCATTTGATAAGTCCAAACAATAGAGTTTGTCCAAAAATGCTGTTAATCATGGAGATTTGTTTATAGGTAGCTTTAAGGATATCCCTAAATTATCATCTCAATTTGTCGGCATTTATTAATTATTTAATTTAATTTTGAAACTTCTAGTAATTATAACGAATCGAATATTTTTAATTTTTTTAAATATTTAAATTTAAATTTATTGAATTTATTTGAATTTGTATATGCTTATTATCTTTTTGCTTTTCGAATATTATCATTTGAATTCGTATTTAATTTAAAAATTAAAATATTTATAAAATATTTAAATTCACTGAATATCTAAATTTATTTAATTAATTTTTTTAAAAAGGTAAACATATAAAATTAAATAAAATTTAACTATGTAAAATGAATATCTAACACTATTTGAACAAAAATAAAAAGAATTTGAATAATATATATCTAAAGTTTATATCTAAATTCAGATAATAAATTTAATATCTGAATCTACAAATTATATGAACCCACAATATCCAAATCTAAAAAAAAAAAAACTCAAATAATTTCAAATATTCAATTTTTTTTGTCTAAAGTATATAAAATAATTTTTTTATCTATTTATAATTATAATTTAACTATATTATAAGAGTTAATTATAATTTAACTATATTATAAGAGTTAATTGTGATTCAAATTTTAACATCTGTAATTCCTTTTACTATATTCAAATTCTTGCCTCTTTGTAAAAAAGTTTTAGATAAATAAATCAAATCAAAATTGGATTTTTTTAATTTTAATAATTATAAGGTAAAAAAACTTATTTGTATAATTTTAATATAAAATAATATTTAAACCTAAAATGATATTTCTATATTTTTTAGCCATTTGGGAATTTACCACTAATTTGTAACTAATGGGAAATTATCAAAGGGTAGGATGAAATAAATTACTAGATTCTAATTTCTAGAGAATTTATACTAACCCTAGCAACTATAATATCTGAATTGTGCAAGTGTTTCCTTCTTGCAATTAAAGAGAGAAAAAAAGAAGAAATTATTATTATTATTATTATTATTATTATTATTATTATTATTATTGACAGTAAAGATAAGAAATTATTTGTTTCATTGTTTTGAACCAAAACAATAGACATTGTACTTAATTGACATCTTGAAAACTTAAATCTCGTTTCGAACTCAACTTTGTTTATTTATTTAAAATAAATTTATTATTCAAATATATTTATATTAGTATTTTAAATATATTTTATAATTAGAATATATTATTTAATAATATGAGTAAAATGTGCAAAATTCATTAATAGAGCTCATGACGAATTATAAAACATACATATTTACAAATGACCAAAACATTTTATGCTAAACATGTACGATATTTTCAGATTATTTGCGTTAAATCTGTATATTATTATTTTAATCTAATTCAAAATTAAATAATATTATTTATTGGATATTCAAATTCGTTAAAAGTTTCAATTCAATGAATAGTTAATTTTGAAAGTTACGTTTTAATTCTTTTCATGAGCATAAATTTTTACGTTTTACAATAAACAAATAATAAGTTCAAATATCTGAACCATTAACCGCAAAAGTGATGCAAATTTAGATAACATATATAAATATACGAAACCATTCTAAATTAAAAAAATATAAATTTAATTAATGAATATTTAAAGTTTTATATTCAATCTATTTTAAATTCTTTCAAAATAATAATTATACTCTCTTATCTACATCTACATTATTCAAATACATAAAAAATGACTTAAATGGTTATAAATATCCAAATTCACACCGTTTATGACTATCCCGACCTGCCAATTCATGATACTAAAGGTAGACATATGACATGGGCTATCAACGAATGAAATAAGTGCGGGCAAGAGAAATCTCGTCCAATAAATCTAAAATGTGTTCACCATTGGCACATTATTTCAATATCGCATAGACATTTATATCATTGATTAAATTAATTTGATCGGTGAGTTGATTGAAATAAATTATTTCATTAAAAAATTTAAATATTAAATAAATAATTTTAATATTATATATAATAAATATTTAATAAAATTATACATTAATTAAATGGTAAGGCTTTTTAATATAAATTTAATAGGTTAAAAGTCCAAATCATAATACATAAAATAATTTTTTTTTAAGAAAAGCTTGAACCCAATTTTTTTGCGACTTTTTATCGATCCAAAAGGTATTTCATCGATTGTATTGCATATATCGGATTAGACTAAGCATCAGTTCTTGGTTCAATCGATCAATCTGATTTTTTTGAACAATGCATAAACTTACTTACGAGTATAACAACCTGCTTGACCTGACTCATATTGAGCCGTTTGGCATGGGTAAAGATTTTGTATTTTGGATTGATTCAATCCAAATAATTATTTATATTAATTATAAATATTAACATAAAAATAAACTTTTAATATTATTTTAAATATTAATTTTCAAATCGATATGACCCCAAACTTGATTTTCAAAAAAAAAAAAATTCTAGACGGCCATGAAATCTCAATGGATTAACAGATGATGCTTATTGTTTGATTGAACGTTAAAATTTATTCTTAAACGACTATTTTAAGATATTCTATCATTCATCATTATGTACCCTAAGTCGTGAGTAAAAATAATACATAATATATAAAACATAAAGTTTAAATTGAACGTGATTTTCTTTTTTGACATCAAATAATGATAAGTCATATCATATTTTTTAAAAAAAATTAATTTATATTATACATTCTCGATCACTAAATTACTTGTAATTATTATTTTTAATCCCAATTACTTTTAAAAATATATATTTATATTAATTAATTAAATAAAAAGAGTAAATGACGTATTTTTTGTCCAAACACAAAATCCTATTCCCTTTTTTTTTCATACTTGCAGGCTTCAAATTATTTTTTTCTTTTTTTTTTTTGAAAAAGCAATTCCTCGCATATAGCTATTATAAATTTTATTTAACTAAATTTTTGTGAATGGGTTGATATTTTTATTTGATATATTTTGTTATAAAAACCATTTTTCAGTCAAAAATCTCGATATCTGATATTTAACTGGATCCCGATTAATCTGGTACTAGTTAAGTCAGCCTACTATAGTATAAAGCTTTCTCAATACTGGTTTTCTCTATTAATAAGCTCGAACTTTAAACTTTACTTAAGAGAAATAAGTGTCGTCCCACTTTAACCAACTAACGTTGATTTTTCGTACCATTTTTTTCTATTAACAGGTTAGACAAATTAAAATAGGTAGGGGAGAATGGAGCAAATAAAATGAAGAATTCCTTGAAAAAGCTAGGGAATAATTGTTAAAGAATAAAAAAACCCACACTTTTTTTGTTTATATATATTTAACACTTTTATATTTTAATAAATTAGTTATAATTATTGTTAAATTGTTATAGGTAAAATATGATTAATTGGAGTTAATTTAGTACAAATAAATATATAGTATTTAATATAAACTTTTTCACAAAGTATGACATGGCATATTTTAAATGAACCCTTAAAAAATATTATTTTATTATCATCTTAATATCATTTAAATTTTATAATATATATATATATATGTGAACTACCTGTAAATTTTGCCATTTTTGTCCATGCAAACTCTTATTTATATTTGTACCATTTGTTTCCATATGAAAAGAAAATGAAAAAGAAATACAATCAAAGTCCAGCCAACCAAAGTTGAATGGAACTTTATTTTTAAACTTTAAAAGTGACATCATAAAGGGTTTTTTTTTCCTTTAATATTGTACCAAACACAAAGACACCAAACTTAAAGAAAATTGTGGTAGTAGTGAAGATACATATAGGTAGTGGAAAAAACATTTAGAAAAGGAAATTGAAAGAGACCTCTTTAGACACATCTAAGAAATCATGTTCACGGATTAAATTATTTATGAGTTAAATTGAATTATTATTTAAAAGTTAAATTTTCTTTTTGCTATTGTTCAATTTAAGTCGATCTAAAATTTTATTTTATTATCCATTATATTATTAAAATATTATTTTTATATTAATATTTATATATTTTATAATTAAATTTAAATAAAAATATTTTTATTATTAAATAATAATTTGTATTGGACTAGACCAAATCAAATTATATTTAAAAAATTTTATTTAAAACCAAATCTGTACAGAGAAAAAAACCCTTCGAGAGGTTTATGTCTAAGTTTAGGTTTGACGAATTGCATTTGAATTGAATCGATAAAATTTTATAATTAAAATAATTTAATTTGATTTAATTTAAATTTAATTATAAAAATTTTTTAAATATTTTTAATATTTAAAATTATAAAATTAATTTTTTAAATTAAATTAAAGTCAAATATAAATAAATAAATTTGATCTATTCTGTCAATCCATCGCATGTACACCAATAAACTTCACATCAATGAACCAAAAAAGAAAAAGAAAAAGAAAAACTTCACATCATGATCATCTTCGAGACTTTGCCTAGCACGCAATCTTGTCATATCCCCACGATATATAAGACTAAGAATATCTTCTATTTATAATGAGTATTTTAAGTCATTAACTCGTGGAAATACAAGGAGAAAAGGAAGCTCTCTTTTATTTTTATTTTAGGAATAGAAGAAACGAGAATTACGAGAAAAAGGAGAGGAGAGAAGATAAATTAAAAGACGGATTTTGCTATAATGCTTTTTAGAAGTAGGTACGCTGATATTAGAATATTTTAATTTTACAGATTAAATTAAAAAATTATTATATTTTTTATATATTTAATTTTTATTTTTTAAATATAAATTAAAAATATATGAAAAATTTTTATTTTTATTTGTAAAGTTAAAAATTTTATTATTAATTTATTTAATAAAATTTTGTAATTATTATATATAGTAATATTGAAATAGATTATTTAGATATTATATAAATATATGATATAAATATAATTTAAAAAAAATTAAATATAATAAATATATTATATGATATAAAAAGTAATATAAATGTAATACGAATATATAAATATATTAAAATTTATATAAAAAATTATTAATAAATTAAAGTTTATATATAACATATTAAATATAATTATAATATGTAAAAATATATAAATAAGATATAAATTATTAAATTAAAATAATATTTTTATTAATTTTTTTGATTAAAAATATCTCTATTTTTTATTATTTTATGTAATATTATCTTATAAATAATATATAAAATAACTTTAAAAACACCTTTAAAAAAGGGGGCAGGGGACAAAGAAATAAACAATAAATGAGAGGACGTGGAGAGTGGGACCTTGTTGGTGACAGTATGGGCTACAACCTGTTGAAGGGGTCGGCTTAACCTTTTAGACTATTTTCCTAAGGTAATTAATAGATTTTTTTTTTCATTTTTTTGGAGGTTAGGTTTTCATATTAAAAAAATAAAACGTGAATGATTATAAAAATTTTTAAATTAATTTATTGATATTTTAATATTATTATACTTCATTAGTATTATATAATACTTATTTATTCGTATAAAGCATGAATTTAAAATTAATTAAATATCATTTGTCGAACAGCGCATTATCCTCTCTCCTTTTTAAAGCGGACATGAATTTTTTTTCGAGGCTAAAATTATTCTTAAAGTTCATATTTAAAGATTAAAAAAAAGTTTTTTAATTTTGCGAATGAGAAAAATAGTTGTATTTCTCATATTTTGAATTATTTTTAAAATATATGTTTTATTTTATTAATTTTATTTGTAACCTCTAAAAAGTTTTATTGAATGTTGGATAATTTATTATATATATATATATATCTATTTAAAGTTGTTATTGAGATTGAAAATATTGGATCGAAGTTTTATATGGATTCGATCTTTATTAGATAAGATTTCAATATTAAATAAATATAATAATTAATTAAAGTATGTGTTTGCTTTAATGATATGGCTTTTATTACAAAATTAAGAGATTAAAAATTTAAATTTTATTATTTAAAATTTTTTTGAATAATAAAATAAATTTAAAATAATAACTTTTACCGGTTTAGTTCGATGTTTTACAAATTTAATTAATTTTTATCAATTCATTAAATTTAAAAAAATTTCATGTAAAACCGGATACACTTTCGACTTCAATCAAATCAATCCAATTGAACAATTTACACAATCTTGTTTTATTCAAAGTTTTCAATAAAGTTGATAACTTTAAATACAATAAGTTATGCAATATAAATACAAGTAAAAAATAATTAAAATATAATATGATATAAAAAATAATAAAAAATATGATATTAATATAGAAACGTATTAAAATTTATATAATATAAATTATTAACGTATCAAAATTTATATAAATATATAATATTTTTAATATAATTATAATAAATAAAAATAAATAAATATAATAAAAATATATGGATTTTTTTGGTGTAGTTTCGAAGACGTTTTTACACACTGAAGAAATTTATAACATTTATAACGAATGTGTTATAATTGCAGCATTTTTATAAATAACATTAGTAATGAGAATGCGAATCTGTTTGGATCCAAAATTGCGAACAAATTTATGCCAATGAAAAAGCAACCAAAATTTCGTATCATATGACGATATTTTACTTCGAGAAATTAGTTTCTTTAATTTCTCTGGATCTGGTGAACCAACTAGATACTAGCCTTTGGGATAAATTGAATTAATTATTTATTTTATAAATAAATTAAATTATGTAAGTGCAGAAAGGGACAACCGAAAAGAAGGTTTAATATAAATATAATAATTTTAAATACAAATAATATAAAAATAAATAATAAAATATATAAAATATAAATTATTAATTTATTAAAATTTTTATAAATATATAAATTTTAAATATAAATATGCTATAAAAATAATATCAAAGTTTACATCAATGGATATGAATAAATAGATGTTCCAATTGGCGCGTGGCGTCGAGTTCATAAAGTCTGAACATCTTTTTCGGCCTAAATAAAGTATGGACAATCACTGCTTTCAGCTTCGCTGTGCATTGGCAGGACATTTTACATTAGGTAAGGATATTAGTAACTTTTTAAGTTGTATCCTGTTTTAAAAGTACTCTTTTTTAATAATAATAATAATAATAATAATAATAATAATAAATTAAATTTATTTTGGGTAATTTTGAATTGAATTAATTTATATTAAATTAATTTGAATTTTAAAATTTTAATTATTTTAATTTTAAATTATTTCATATTTAAATTACTTTAATTTTAAGTTATTCTTACTTAGGAAGATATAACAAGTGGGGGAAATTTGACCACATATGACAATGTGATAACTTCAAATTTAAGCCATCCATATGTTACTTCTACAACATTTTTAAGATAGACATGGATTCGACCAATTGAAAATGACATATTCTCTAACATCTCATCTCCACTCTTTCTGTTTTTTTTTTTTTTTTATAATTTATTATTTTGGAAAGTACTAATCTCTACTTTTCATTCAGGGTTTGATAAATAAAGGATTTTCATTTTGATTATTTCAATTAGTAGTTGGCTCAATTGAATTGTTATTATCAAACAACGATATATAAATGGTTTCGATTTTAAATTTTATAAGCAACTCTTTTTTGATATTAAACTTTTTAAATGTCTTTTCTAAATTAAAAGTAAATAATATCTCTTTATATTTGTTACCTACTGCTCAATTCTCTCTAGTTATAAAGAAAGGTACCCATGAGAATGGACCGAGTTTGGACTAGTTCAATAATTTATTTTATTATTTAAAAATATTAAAATTTTATTTTTATATTGATATTTTTATATTTTATAATTATAATTCAAATTAAACGGATAATTTGATGATATACAAGTCTAGTTATAAAATAATTCATCAAAGTTAAAGATATACTCGAAGGTTGCATGGTCCCCTTCAAGTTGAGTTAACGTTGAAAGCTCTTTTGTTTGATCAATGCTCCTTTCTTTTTCTTGATTTTAAGGTGTCATTATCAAATAATTTGAACGTGTCATCATCAACCAAATACAAGATATACTATATTAGTTTGTGTATATACTAGGGACAATTGTAGTATATGAAGAAATTATATATAATTGTTGATCAACAATTTCGATACTATTTGTTGTCTGTTGATGTTTTCATAGCTGATTAAGTTAGGAGCTGTCATAGTGTGAGAAGGGTTGGACTTCTTTGAATTTTAAAACGTATTTCAATGTTTAAATCAATGAATATTAGAAGGAATAATTTGAGTAGATAGAGACAATAGTTAGACAAAATCTGTATTATTTATAAAATCACTAATAAAGTTTAATGTCGGATGACACCAACACAATTAATAAAAGTATAAAAAAATTAGAAAAATAAATTAAAGATAATTATGTCTTGTAATATTTATATAATTTTTTATAAAAAAATTGTTTATTTATTTAAAAAGATCTACTCATTTTTCTAAAAGGAAAAATGTTAACCGATGGCATCGGTTAACAAGTAAAAAATGAGAAGATTCTTATAATTATTGCAACAATTTTTCTTAATTCCGTAAAAATAATTGATTTGATGTATAAAAAAAATTTTTCAATAAAGTGAAAACATATTAATAATTTTTCTTATAATTATTGCAAAATTTATTTTTAAGATATCATTTTTTTGTTAACATTGTGGATGTGCCAAAAGGTATCTATCATTAGAAGGAGAAAAGTGTTTGCCATAGAAGTTTTTATGAGCTAGGCTTAGATTAGTCAAGCCAGATTGACACTTTTAATGTTTTTTTTTTTTTTTTCAAAGTTCAATCCATTTGTCAAATAAAAATTTATTTAATTTCATTTAATTTAAATTTAATATAAAAATTTTAATAGTTAAAACAAAAAATAAATAAAAAATTATATTTGGTAACTTAATTTAATGTGAAAGGAAACATTTAATGTATTTGGTTAACTTAATTTGAATATATATGGATTTATCTAAAAAAAATGCATTCAAAACGTTGGAGATATATAAAAAGGGTAAAAGATATTTTAAAAATTCAAAAAAAATAAAAATTTCCCATTCTCATAAAAATTTATTGTAGACCTGATAATTCGTGTATTCGTGTTATATTCGTATATTTAATCATGTCATAATTGTGTTTAAGATTTTTTACATTTATCTCAATTTTGATACGTTTATAATTCATATTAAATAGATTTTGAAAATGTATTCGTATCGTGTCATATTTTTTTGACTTTATATATATCATATTAGTATAATGATGTTAAATATTATCAGGTCTAATTTATTGTATACGTTTAATAAAACTATCAAATTTGTGGTAGTAGCTGTGAAATTAAATAATTACAAAATATAGTCTAATTTATTGTATACTTATAATAAAACTCTCAAATTTGTGGTAGTAGCTGTGAAATTAAATAATTACAAAATATAGTAAGAGTAAATCAAAAGATAAATCTCATAAAAAGGGGCAATGCAAAATAATGTCATGCTTTTTTGTTTAATGCCTCTAATGATATTATTTTTGAAATTTATTTTTGAAAATTTCAGATTATAAATTTAATTAAATCAATAAATGAATTTTTTAGAGTGAATAAAATAGAGGATTAACTAATTTTGAAGCTCAAATTTTTTAAAAAATTTAATTTCTAAAGAATTTTATTATTATTATTATTATATTATTATTATTATTATTACTTAAGTTATTTAGGTTTTGTTAAGCCATCCACATGTCATTTTTACAAAATTTTCAAAATACACATGGATTCGACCAATTGAAAATGACATTGTTCTCTATCATCTAATCTCTATTTTTTTGGTTATAGGTTAATTTCATTTGATAATTGTAAATGATCAAATTAACCTAGTTTTTTTAAATATACAAAATATTATATTTTAGAATTTTAGTAGATGTTTAAAGTTTTATGTTGGTGAAGTTTTTAATTTATTATGGATGTACCTTTTATTAGTTTTGGTATTTGAATATTTGTTGGATAATTATATTATTTGAATTATAAAAAATTAAGATTTTAAGATGTAATTTTAAGTTATTAATGTTAGAATAATTAAAAGTTCGATTAATTATATTAATCAAAATATTTTTGTAGATTAAATGTTTTCTAATAATTTGAGGTTAACAAAAATAGAAAATAAAATTTTGATTAATTTAATTAATGATAATTAAATTACGATTTTAACCGCATTAACATCCTTATCAGTAACACTTTATTGATATTCTATTTTCAAATGTTTATAGTAAACCTATCTAAAAGCCAATTCATGAGTCCAAGTCCAAAGGCCCACGTAATTTTAAGATGATTTGAATAAAAATATTATGCAGAAAAAAAGGGCTCTTACACAAAAAAAAAAAAGCCTATTAAGAAATGAACCGGATCTTGGTTTCAAAATTCAAAACTTTAACTCAACCCAACCAAATTCATACAATATATATTATTTTTGTATTTATATATTATATAATTTGTATCATATAAAAAATAAATATATATAATATAATAGTATAAATATTAACAGATATGCTATGTTAATTATATTTTAAAACTTAATAAAATAAAAGTATTATATTACTAAAGATTAAATTTAAAATAATATTTAAAAAATACATAATATGTGTGGATCTAAAACTGACATAAATTATCTATTTAAAATTTTGAATGGACACAATTAAAATTTAAAACTCACATTTTGAACGGGGTCAAACCTAATATATGCGGCTATTAACACCTCTTCGTTTTATATTTTTGTAGCTTATCCATGCTTACATCAACGATTATTCTTTTTATTTTTTATTTTTTGGTTATAAATTAATTCAAGAAAATTAAGTTAAAGATATACTCAAAGGTTGAAGGGTCCCTTTCAAGTTGGGTTATCGTTGAAAGCTCTCTTTTTGATCAAATGATCCTATAATTCTGGTTTTATCGACAGCTTTCTTTTTCCTCATCTTAAGCACTAACAAATAATTCGAACGTGTCATCATCAACCAAATACTCCATTAATTTGTACATATGAAAGGGAAAATTGTTGGTAAATAGACAAATTATGATTGTTGATCAACGGTCATACTATGCGTTATTTCTTTCATAAAAGAAATCAAAATCTAAAATTGAAAAAGAATTGAAAATAATTAGATTCTAATTTTAAATTACCGAATATTATTTTTTAAAAGTAATTTTATAAATTAACATAATAACTAAGTCGACAGTTCATTATGTTCTTTATTTTAAGTGATCATGAATTAAATCGTATTAAGTAAGGTAGATTAGCACTTTTAATGTCGTATCTAAAGGATGCTGAGACTTGTCAAATAAAACTTAATATTTAAAACTAAGATTAAGATAAAAATTATTTCTCACGAATTGAAATAGAACTAAAAAAAATCATATTCAAAATTTAATTTAAGTTGAGTCAGACTCATAGGCTAAAAAGTAATTTAACAAATAAATAGATCTACAATCACGCATTATATTAAGTATTTATATTCAGTATACTAAAAGTATATAAATATATCTACCGTTAGTGAAATAAATGATGCTATCTCATCAAAAATAAAATTATTTATATTTATTTTTAAAAGTTTTTATTGAGATAACATCTAATTCACTAATAATATATAAATATATACATTATTAATACATTAAATATAAAACCCTATATATTATATTAAGCATAAATTATGAATACATGTGTATATATATATAAATAGATAGATATATTGACAATCATTATATATTTTACAAGTGAAATTAAATCATTGTCGAATGTGCATTTTATAATTAATTAAATATATATCTTATTATTAATACATTAATTTTATTTATAAAATTTTAAAAAAATTATTTTGATATTTATGATAATTAAAAAAAAAAAGGCTAGAAAATATATTATAGTTAATTCCCACTTGATTAGAACTTCCTGTTTTATATCTCAAAACTCAAGAGAAAAAATGCAACGATAATTTATAGGAGCAAATGATAATTTATTGTCTAACGATAGAAAATGGGAAAATAGCGTTCAAATTGGACTGCGATATATTCAGCACTTTTACGTCATGCTGATCTTTAAGTCTATATCATGTTTTTGCCTCAACTTACGGGATATCTATAATTTGACTAACAATAGGAGGTGCAACTAAAGAAATTTGACTAACAGCTAATTCGTATATTTATATTATTTATATTTTATTAAATTATAATAATATTTAAAGTTTTTATATTTATATAAATTTTAATAAATTAATAATTTATATTATATATAAATTATGATATATATATTTTTATCATATTATATATTTAATATTTAATATATTTTATATTTATATAATCATATTTAAAATTATTAGATCTTATAAGATGAAAAGAGTGAAAAATAATTACTCTTTTAGGTAAGAGGAAAATAAAATAAAAATTGTACCTTTCTTTTTCTTTTTCTTTTTTTAGTAGTGAAAGTTTATTTTAATTTGATCGGATTTTGTTTGATTATTTTAGCTAATATATAGTATTTTGAATTTTTAAAAACTAAGTGAATAGATCCAATTCAAATTTATCATTTTAGTTTATTGATTTTTTTAAAATTGATTTTTTAATTATTTTAATATATTTAAATAAATTTAGATATGAATAATTATTTTTTATATAAATTAAATAAAAAACTATAATTCAATTTGAATATTTTCATTTTTTACATTCATGATTCAAAAACAAATATGATCTGAACTGTAACATTTAATATACGAACTTAATCTAAATCGAATAAAAAAAATTAATTCAAATCGAACTGAACAGCAAGGTTTAGAATTGATTTTAAATTTTTTTAGGATTAATTAACATATACTTTATAATAATATTGTAATATCAATTACCATAATTGATAATTAATTTGATAATTATTACTTAATATAATATTTTTTTAAAAAAAAATTAACATAATAATTTTTTTTAAAAAAATATTTTTAAGATATTCATTAACAAAATTTTAATTTAAAAGCTAAAATGATATATTTATAAACAACTAATTATTGTTTTCTTTATACGAAGGAGGATGTAGTCTAAAGGTAAATAAAAAATTATAGATATTAAGATTCGAAATTTACATGTAATGAACATGATTAGTAAAAAATTATTACATAAACTAACAAAACTAAATTTGGGATTCAACAACTAACAATTTTTCATTAATAAGTTTTATTGGATATAGGAATGTGGAATATTTAGAACTTTTTGGGGTCACAGTAAACCTTTGCTTACGGGTCAAACTATAGTTTGAAAAAAATTAAAATTAAAATCTAAGTCTAAATTTGATCTTACCCGACCAAGGTTGATGATCTGAATTATAATTCAAAATATAATAAAGTACTAAAAATTCATTTTTAACTAATATTTTTATATTTTTATAATTAAATTTAAATAAAAATATTATTTTAATAAATAAATAATGATCTAAATCAAATCAATCTAAATAAAAAAAAAAGTAAACCCAAACCTCGACCCGAGTCGAGTCGGGTAACAAGTTTAGGTCACAATACTACCCATCTTTTGACGGTTCCTAATTTGGTTTGGTTGTCTAAATCAAAAGAAAATGAAGTTGGTGATAAGAATGAGTTTTAATCAAAGCTTTTGGACCTTAAAATTCAAAACTTGATAAAGATAAATGAAGTTAATTATTGTCATCTTTTCCTTGAATGATTTATCCGAGGCCTTATTAGTGACGACAATTCTCACAATTCAAAAGCAAATCTCACAAATCTTTATTATCTCCATTATTTTCCTCACTAAAAAAAAAGAACACTCAATTCCCTACTTTAAATCCTACCTTTCAATTTCAACTCTCGTCTAAAATATAACACGGCTATGATGTAAATATTTAAATATATTAAAATTTATATAATACAAATTATTAAGATATTAAAATTAATATAAATATAAAATATTTTATATAATTATAATATAATAAAATATATAAATATAATATTTGTATACGAATTGTTGACTTTTTTTTTTTGGGCCAATTGCTTTCTATATCCCACCAACAACCACTCTAATTATACTTCCAATGACTTAAGATGCAAGGTCACAAAGGGCCGAAAGGTCTTCTAATGAACCACATTGTTTTTCCTTCAAATTTCTAATCATTTGGTACAATTTTAACCTAAATTTTGCATTAAATTATGTCTTTGTTTCTTGCAACAAAATTTATGATCTAAAGGAAATGAAAGAACCATTCATTAGATATTTAGATTTGTAAAGTGGAAAAAACTTTATCATCTGGTACTAATTATTTTGAGATAAATTATACGGATAGCCACTTAATTTATAAAAATATTAATTTAGTCACTCATGTTATAAAAATGAAGCCGCTCAAAAGACAGATTGAGTTTTAGTTTCAACATTAAGATTTCATCTAATTTTTTAGTTATATAATATATATTATTTTATATTCATATATATGTTATGTATTTTATATTTTTAAAAAATATATATGATATTATAATATAAATATTAAAAATATATTAAATTATTAATATTTAAAATTTAATAAAATAAAAATATTAAACTGAAAAAATATATTTTTTTAAATAAAAATATAATACAAATAGACTTAAATAAATTTAAATAATTTATTTATAAATTTTGAATTAATTTAAATTTATAAAATATATATGATATTAATATTATAAAAGAGGGTCTCTGTCCTGCCTATGAATACTTATACTCTGGACTGATGTATGTTGGGACCCACATAACCCTGTCGAGGCATCAGCGGCCCGTGGTTTCACTCTCCTTCTTAGCGCGTCTGTACTAGAATCTTCACCTTTTCATCCTTTTTTGATTATCTTGTCCTTTTGGTAGCTTGCACTTTACATTTATGTTTCCTTTTAATTTTTTTAATTTTAGTTAAAAGGAAAATCAGACTTATCTTGATATTTTTGCACTTTAAGAATAACAAGAAGGACAATCTTATCCAAAAATAGAATTGTTTGTACTTAACCAGTTTCCAACACAAAGTTAATGGCATCCATGCTTCCCAATTTTGAGCTAAATTTTATTTTGATTTTTAATTTTTAAAAGGTTTTATTTTAATTTATATAAATTTATTAATATTAGATATAATTATATAAATATAATATAAAAATAATTGAAATATGATATAAAATAAATATAAATATCTTAAAATTTTTATAATATAAACTATTAATATATTAAAATTTATATAAATATAAAATATCTTAAACTCGATTATAATAAAAAAATTATATATACATATATATATATAAATAAGTTATCAAATTTAATTTAATAAGATTGACAGCAAATACTAATTGATGATATATAAATGACAGGTTAGTTATTTGTATATACATTTATATGTATGTATGGTGGAAAGATAGGAGCGATAATAGTTTAATTTGATTTTATTTTGAAAAAAATATATGATTAATATGTAATATTTTAATTTTTAAAAATCGAATCGAATAGCTTCTATAATCAAACTAATAATTGAATTCTATTAGTTAGGTTCATCAGTTATTTAAATTTAAAAAAAAAATATTTTATAGTATTTTAAAGTTTTGTCATTACTTTAGAAATAAAATATTTCTTTTTATATTATAAAAATTTAAAATTAAATTAAAAACAATTAAAAAAATAAGGTGAGAATAGTTTAGTTCGATTTGGTTATGGAAAAATTACCATTAATGTGCAATTCTATTTTTTAAAACCGAATTGAATAATATCTATAATCAATTAACTCAAATCAAATTCTAGCATTTAAGTTCTTAGCTATTTAAATTTAAAAATATATACTCTATAATATTTTAAATTTTTTATTAATTTAGAACTAAAATTTTCTTTTTTTAATTTAAAATTTAAAATTGAATTAATATTAACTAAAAATAAAATTCAATTTAATTTATATAATAATTATTTTTAATTTATAAATTAAATTTTTGGAGAATAATTTTAACAAATGCTAGTGCTTCCTTTTAGGACGTTAAAAGTTGTTAAGAAATTAATGTTGAAATCTTTTTATTTTATCAAGTTGAGATTTTTAAGGAGAAATAACTGTTTGAGCTAAAAATACATGCACTAATTATTATTGTATCAAAATATTTATTATCAATATTTTAAATTATATATTTTTTGTATCGATCATATAAATATAAATATAATATAAATTATTAAATATATCAAGATCCTAATATGAATATAATATGTATACTAAATATGTATATTAATAGTATTTAAACTCGTTTTTCATATTTATTACATTATTTTAGTATTTAAGCTATATGTTCGCATCGTATTTTTGTATCATATCCCTAATTACCGGTGGTGGGTGATAATGGGACATGGGATGACCACAGGCCTCTCAAAATTTTTTCAATTTTTTACATATATAATATATTTTAAAAGAGAGAAACGAACGTGTACGGAATCAAAAATTTTTTAAACTTCATATATTTATATATAAAATACATCGTAAGAAATTTAAAGTCTTGCTTATTTGAATTTAATCAACTACCCACTATGTTAAAAGTTTATAAATAAAATATTATGTTTAAATTGATCCGTTACTTATTCTCTCACTACTCACTTATATATTATTTTTTGAATATAATGAATTAAAATTATATAAATTTTTTTAAATATGTATGATTTAATAAATAAAAATATACTTTAATAATCTAATAATCCAAAATCCGCCGCTGCTAGAGGCAAATATATAGCAAATGTCTTAAAAGATATTTATTAAATTAATTACACGAAATAAAATCTTTTGTTACTTTATTGAAAATAATCATAAAAACAATCCAACTCTTATATTTATACAAAAATTTAATATGATTAATATCTTAGCAACGAAATTCAAAGTTATTGTTAAAATTGTTCATAAATTAAATTAAATTAATATTTTTATATATAACTTTATTTAATTTGTTTGTTAAAATTTATTTAATTTAAATATATTATTAAAATATTTTCTTTTAATATTTAAATTAAAATTAAATAAAATTTAATTAATTTATTAATAAAATATTTTTGGGTCGTATCTTGAGATTTTATATCAAGGCTTGGATAAAATTTCCAAGTATTGTTTACAAGTACAAGAGTGATGTAGTAAAAACAAAAAGTTTGGAATTCCTGTGGCAAATCGACACTCGATTGAATTCTTTTGGTGGAACAATTAGTTTTTGTTAACTGTTATAATAGGCTCGAATTTTTTTATATTTATAATCATACTTAAAATATTATATATTTTTATAAATTTTATTTTATTAAATATTAATATTTTATAAATTTTGAAATGTTATGAGTTTGGGTATTACTATTGAGTTTATTTTATTTTTTACATTTTAATTTTTGTATACTGTATTCATGTCATACAACTAGGGATGGCAATGAACAAAATCAGGCTTATTTTTTTATAGATTCAGATAATTTACGAATTTATATATTAAATTTACTCTATGTAGTTGATTCAGATATGAATCATTAGATGTCTATTATCCTAATTTACTTTGATTTTGGTTCATATAATGTTGAACATTTGAGTCCATTATCTAAAATTTTTTATTTATGACAGATTCATATATTTTAATCCAATTTTCATTATTAATGTTTGATTTTATATTTATTTAAAAAATAATTTAATTAATTCGAATTCTTCCTACAGCTGTTGCTCTTTGAATTTGATGCGGATTTAAATAGTAAGTAAATAATAAATGCATTTGAATTTCAGATAAATTAAATATATTTAAATTTTAATATTAAAAAAATTATAAATATCCAATTTGTTTCTATTTTACGTATAATCTTGCACGAAATTATTGTATCTACTCTATAATTCTATATTTTTCATGTTAAGATCAATCACGGTTAAAACTCTTTTAACAGAACTGCTTATAAGTTAAATCAGATGACAACTCAAAAAATTTAAAATTTAAGTTTAAATTTAAATTTAATTTTATCTAATCTTACATAAAAAATAATTATTTAAATATAATAAAATAATAAAAAATTATTTTTATATTAATATTTAAATTTAAATAAAAATATTATTTTCATTAATAAATTAAGATTAAAATAAAATTAAAAAAATTAGATCCAAGCGCAAATTAAGTATGATCGAACAGGCTATTGACCCAGCCCTCCAGATTATGACAGCAACCTAAACTCCATTGTCCCCACAACGAAACAAAGAACAGTTAAAAAACCAAAATAAAGCATTAAATTCCATTGGCTTGAATAAATTATATAACGTTGCATTCAATGAAATTAATTAATTATTGCTTGCTTCCATAACCAAAAGCAACTTCTCGCTACGATTCATCTAACGATAAACTTATGATTACATGACAAAAAGAAAATGCATAGTCTTCCAACTTTCACGTGATATGATATAAGGCTTGCATTTTTTATGTTTTTCTCTTTATCGAATATGGTAGGTTCCGTAATATTCAGCAAAATCCAGGGTAAAATATCATGGGTCTCTCCGTCGAGAAAAACCTTTCGTTTCTTTTGGGATCTGAGAAAGGGTAAAATATCGCTTTCCTAGCTATTTTCCCCTACTCCTCACCCTTCCCATAATCTCTATCCTCAACCGTCGGATCAAAATAATGAAAATCACTAGGTGCTGTTATTATCCGATTTTAACCAAATTAATTAACCAAATTTGAATTTGATTCAATTAATTATTTAACCGAAAAATTTGGTTTGATTATCGAAAGAAGATTTTCAAAAATTTTGATTTTAATTATTTAAAATATATAAAAATATAATATTTTTAATTCTTATTAGATATTTTAAATTTTATATGATTGTATTTTCTTTTACTTATTATAGATATATCTTTTATTAATATTTGATATCTGAATATTTTTTGAATAATTATACTTATTTAAATTATAAAAATTTAAAATTTAAAATTTTAAATGTAATTTTAATTTATTAATATAAAATAATTAAAATTTGATAATTAATCGAATTAATCTAAATAATTTTAATTTGATTAATATGATTATTTTTTAAACCAATTTGAGTGACAGTTAAGGGGGAAAAAAATCATTTAATTGGATTAATAAAAATTCGAATAATATCCTGAGAATCGCTCTTGTAATCGACAGTTCACGAAGACTAGAATGGACCTCGATACCTCTAATTATCCCTTTGAAGGGGAATAGCTGTCAGCTAGAGCTTCCGCGCCGATAAGCTCGACAAAGAGTAGCCGACTAAATACGACCCAAACTTTTCACTGTAGTTATGATTGATTCAATATCTTATCAAACTACTTATCAAACTACAATAAGTTATCAACATGATAAGACGAGAGGCTTATCATCTTCTTTATCTGCCTCCTCTGCTATAAAAAAAGCCATTTCTGCAAAGCTGTAGGTTGGGTTTTTTCACATAAGAGGAATATAATTTTCTAGAGAGAGAAAGAGAGAATCTTCAGCTGCTCTGGAATTTTAGAGGGAGTTTTTTTTTTTCTTTTTGAAAATCGATCTATTCAAAGAACAAGGTAAGTTTGTAACAAATCTCTTTACTTATGTTCCTGTCTTATGTTTATAGAATCTGTTACTTTAAAATATTTAATTTTTTTATATGTATCTCCTGTTTTGCTTTACATTTTTTTAAAGTTTTTTGCTTAATTTTTTTTATTTGTGGAAAATTACATCTTGGGTTTTTAGATGTTTTAAAGTTTGGCTATTCTTTTGTTATCTCTTTGATCCAAAAAACCCTAGAATTTACCTTTGATTATGTCAGAAAAAGTGTGTTTCTTTTTAGGATTGATTGAAGATGGTTGAATGATCTAGTTTCTTGTAAAATATTTTAACTATTAGGTTTTATTTTGGATTTTATGGGATTTTAAAGCATTTTGAGCTGACCCTTTTTTTTATTTTGGGGAATTCTTTTGCAGATCTAGTGTTTATATTTGGTGATTTTTGCTTCATCGTTTGGAATTGAAACGGGGCGGCTACGATGTCGTCTCTCAGTAGAGAGCTTGTTTTCTTGATCTTACAGTTTTTAGATGAGGAAAAGTTCAAAGAGACTGTTCACAAGTAATTTTTTTTAAAAATAATTTAATAGAAAATTAGTTTTTGTAACCTTTAAAGGTTGTATGATATGAACTATTTGTTGTTGATTGATATAATTTGAAATGTAATGATTTCAGCTTATTAATGATTTTTATTATTTGAATTTATATAGGCTTGAACAGGAATCTGGGTTTTTCTTTAACCTGAAATATTTTGAGGATGAGGTGCATAATGGAAACTGGGATGAGGTTGAGAAATACCTCTCTGGTTTCACTAAGGTAGATGATAATCGGTATTCGATGAAAATCTTTTTCGAGATAAGAAAGCAAAAGTATCTCGAGGCATTGGATAAGTAAGTTTTTGTGCATACTTTTCAATTTTGATATGTTTTTATTAATCATTGAAAGTTTGCGATGTTTCACTGGAAACTTCCTTGATATTAGAATTCTATGACAATTGGAATTTTTAAATTTCATTTAGGCATGAACGTTCCAAGGCTGTGGAGATTTTAGTTAAGGATTTGAAAGTTTTTGCTACATTTAATGAGGAACTTTTTAAGGAAATCACTCAGCTTTTGACGTTGGAGAATTT
>JBBYHM010353935.1:0-22938 GCA_038381775.1 Adansonia rubrostipa | reverse complement strand
ACCTAGACAGCTAGCCGAATCACTTAAATAGGTCTTATGTCCTTAACTATTTTGTGTATGGGGATTCAACATATTGGGTCCTTTATTGTTGGCGACATCAAATTAAAATTTTTGATTGTAGCGTGTGATTATTTCACTAAATGGGTTAAAGTTGAACCTGCCACTATTATCACAGCCTAATCCATGGAAAGCTTCATTTAGAGATTCATTCTTTGCTAGTTTATTGCATCATAGCAAACGATGAGAAGCAGTTGCATCTTGAAAAATTGAAAAACTTCTATAAGAAATTATATATATACACCTAGCTAATACTGGCTATTTGGAAATGTAAGGCCTACATAACATGAAAAGTAGCTTATATATGCATACAAGCAATAAAATAAGAGCATATAAGAAAACATAAACAAACATACCTTTACCATACACGCTAAACTAGATTAAAGGTTGGCCGCTATATACCTCGATAGCAAAAAATCTATATCAAAGCTTAAGATACTTTTATTCGACCGTTTAGTTGCTGCTTCAACATCAAGTAAAATGCCCTTTATTTTGGAGTTGTGCCTATATTGATACACCTTTGGGAAAGCCATTCCACCTAGTGCATTTGGTGAACCTAAGCTAGGGCTAATTATAGCTATGGGCACAACAGTAGTAGACTCACCACAACTTGTAGATACTATGGTTGCATCAATTAGTGGAGCTCTAATGGTAGAAGATGCTAGAACTACAATTAGAAGGGTAATGGTTTTAGCATTAAAGGCTTACTAAGAATTCGTATTCTTGGTGAAGTCCGACCTCTTGCAATAATAGCATTTAAAATTTTGCAAAACAATATTAAATAGGTAATGAAAACATTAAACATAAAAATAGCTGGATTTCCCTAGGGATCTTTAGAGGGGAAATAACCTGTAGTAAATTAAAATGGATTTAATAAAATTAAATCACATATTTGATGAGAAGCTTATCAAACTCTCAGATCTCATATTATGGAGTCAAATCTAACTTGACGGATTCCTGAAGAAAGGCACATACAGTGTTTGATCAGATCTATGATGTCACAAGCAGCTCACTTGTCTTGTCTTCAATGGTAATCCACACGGATTTCAATGGGAGCCTTTTTCAAGGATCAATCATTCTTCGATGCTAGCCAAAAGACTCAATGAGTTTTAACCAAAAGATGACTATGATCTATTTCTTTTTTCATTCAGTTCGAGAACAATTCTAGGATGGTGTTTTCTATCAAAGATTGGAAGAATATGCACGGAAGAGGAAAAATAGGTGGTGGCAATGGTAGTTTTTCTTCCTTTTAGGGTGG
This sequence comes from Adansonia rubrostipa, assembly GCA_038381775.1. NCBI lineage: Eukaryota > Viridiplantae > Streptophyta > Magnoliopsida > Malvales > Malvaceae > Adansonia > Adansonia rubrostipa. Next base: position 21,623 of record JBBYHM010353935.1, on the reverse strand, counting down.
TAACACTTAGAGAGACTTAGAGAGAAGCTTTTTCCTTTTTTGGTCGAAATACAACAAGTGTTTTCCTTTCTCGCACAATGCTAAGGGTCCCTTACCCTGCTTACCTTAGCCAAATACAACTTTTTTTAAAGGTAGGGTTTTGACTAAAATTACTTATGTAGGTGAAATTCTTTCACCTTAAGTAATTCAATTTGATCATACCACTCATCTATGGTGGCTAAACCTAACACTCAAAATGGGCACTAATGAATTTAACTAGGGCACTATGTACATAAACATAATTCTAGCTTTGTGCACCAGAGATTATTCAGCTGAGTAAGGCCTCTATAGACTTTAGTCTAAACTAATCTCCTTAATTTATCTCATAAATAATTTAATTTATCTAATTTAATTACCATATAATTAAATTAAGATAAATAAGTAAAAACCCATTTTAGCTAATTACCTATCCCATTTATGAATTTTTGTCTAAATAAAATTCATAAATCAGATTAAAATAATTTTAATTTAATAATAATCTTATTAATATCAATTATCAAAATAATTAATATTTTGAAAAGATTATCCTAGGAATTTTAGTTAGGACATTATCCACCTTGTAATGTATTTATTCAGACATTGAGATACTATATCCCAATTTAGACATCATTTAGATAAGGCAATCTTATCTACTATGTCCTAAGAAGACAATAAAATTTTAGATTTCACAAATTTTAAATTTTTGTCTTAAATTAATTCTTAGTTGAACTTTTCAATTAAGTCCTTCATTTAATCATCTTTTATTTAATTAAGTTAAACTTAATTAAATCTTGATTTTAATTTGACAATATCATGCTATTGTGCATGACCTATTAGGTTCCTAACACGTTGGCAATGAACATAATTAATCTCATTAATGAAGCTCATAGATCAAGAATAGGATCTAGCAACCTATCATGACCACCCAAATATTGTAGAGTCAATGAGACCTCATCAAACTTTCTAGTAACCAGCCTATTAATGTAATACGGTCCTTTCACCATATATCTTAAAATAAGCATGAGCATGGTACACTTTTACTTATGCTTTAATCCATGTTAGATTTTTCAGCTCAAAGCTGAAGATCATGAATCTACAAAGATCGATTCCTCATAGTTCACTATGCTCTGGCTACTAGAAAGTTAAGATCATTCGAAATATTTCTCTAATGTCACTCACAGTGGTGAATCTACTCTTGATCACCCATCCATCTACCTTATGGTTCATACTATACCCAATACAACCCTTATTTTGTATCATCAAAGTATAACACCCATTTATCAGATTGGCATATGAGAACATATTCCATAGATACTTGAGTGACTCATACCAAATAGAGTATTCATACGGGCCATGTTCAATGAACTTGTTTCCACAAACAAGCACCCATATGCTAAACCCAAGTATCCCATAAACTTTAACTTTTATGAGATCGAAGAGTTGCATATATCTAATGCATATAGGCTTAGCATATGGTAATCTTTGTGCATTGTCAATTCTTTGTCTTGACAACACAATGATTGGGAACATTTTTAGAAACACGATTTTGATGCAAATTATCTCCTCATCATAACGGTTTACTATCTTTGCAAGGCCATTGTGTTTCAAGGGCTTTATCTAATTAGTATTTGCATGATAGTCAATCACGCTACTAACATGAAGGAAAACCTTTGTCGCTATAATATAGTAACATGTATAAAGTTAATTGACTGTGTATCCCATGTCCAACTTGATTGATTTTAGGGCATACACCAATTTCACCCACTTGCACTTGAAATAATCGTATTACTCCAGTAAGAGTATATGTCTAATTTATAGGTCATATTCTTTATTATCAAGTCATTAAATAGTTCAAATCACAATAAGAATTTAGACTTGATAAAATTATTTACATCAGTTGCACAAAAACTTCCTTCAATTATATTGTCCATTGTCCATTTCTTATTCAAGTTTTTAATAATTTTATATTATTTTTAATATATTTTAGTATTCTCTTTAATTTTTATCTAAAAATTTTATTAATGAATGTCTTAAGAATATTTTTTTAATTTATTATATAGAATAATATTTTTAGCATATGCATTGAAAATCATGGAAAAATTATTAATTATTGCATTTTGATATCATTTTATTAAATAGTATATTAACTAATAATAAGAAAATATCGAAACTAATATTAACCAAACCCCATTTTTAATTATGTAATTAACTAATTCAAGTGAATGAATTTGAGACTTAGTGAGATCCAATAAATTTAGTTCAAATTGTAATATTTATAATTTTTTATTTTCAAATCATAGTCATTTTTTTGATAAAAAAGTTTAATCCAGGTTAATCTTAATGAATTATGGAGAAATATATTTAGGATCCAGTTAAATTATACTTATCAGTTAAGGATTATTTTAAAACAATTTTAAAATTGTAGAGCCTATTGATAAAATTTACCCTACTTAACTTGCAACCATCCAGTATGCTATGAAGTGACAAATTTAAAGTTGAACTTCTTGTTTATATCCTGAATGAATTTAGAATAAATTTTGTGTTAACAACATATATAAAGTAATCACTCAGTCAGGTTTTAATAGTAGAATGATTATTCCTCATATTTGCATAGCTATAGCCCTCAACAGTAATACAAGAAGTTCAAATATTTGAATCTTCTTAATGGGCTAGGATCCATTTCATCTGTTCATAACTTTGAGTTTGCCAAACAAGCCAAAAATGAAATGCATCACATGCATTTAGGTAACTTAGTTTACTGATAGCATCTTCATGTAAACTTCTAGATCAGTTAGGTAGTAACCCTTTACCTAAATGCATTGTACACATTTTACCTAACCATCGCTTTTAATGCCATGCAATCAAGTTGCATGTATTTGAACAGCAAAGCCTTAGCTGAGTAGGTGCCATTAATTATAACTCAAGTAGCTTAGGCAGAAAAAGACCTTGGGTAGCCCAACAAATCATCGATTGGAACTTGGGTACCTTGTTATAATTAATAGAAGGTGTCTTATCATGCTTAAGCATGGACTTAATATTTTATGAGGGATTTTTTAATTAATTAAGTTTCATTTATTTGAATTGGATCACATTGCATTCGCATTTATTTTAGGCACATACATATCATTTATATATATATATATATATCAACATAAAATAAATCTAATTACGCAATCTTACATGGATGATTATTGACTTTTATCCAAGTCTAGTTTCCATAAGACATTTGGAAACCAGTTGGTCAGAACTTTAAGATACCTAACCAAGTCTTCACAAGCCTCGATAGTGTTCTTCTTGGACATATCTTCATGCACCCTCTTCTATTTACATTATGATATAATAAAACTCTGTAAACTAACATAATCGTAAATCTAAAACTATGTAACTTTTACATACGTTTCAAAAAAACCTCGAGTTACATTGAAGAAAACTTGGTGAGAAGAGAATCTTATAACTCCAAAATTAAATATAAATAAGGCGAGGTTCACAAACCCTATTTAAAATATAAATACCATAAAGAATCAACCATATATTTAGCTAGTCATACTAAGGTCTAAGTCCATAGCCACCCATAATGCTTTAACAATTTATAGCATAACATTATATAGCTAATATCACATGGTAATCATATGTATTCAGTGTATAGATGTACATAAAAAAGTTCATTACATTTAACAAAGTATCTACAAGAATCGGCCAAAAGATTAAACACATTAAACCTTATCCCTAACTTTTAGGATACTTGTCTTGAAAAAGATATTTACCTAAATTTTAGGCAATTTTCTTGATATGGACAAATACTTCATTACATGCTTTAGTGTTTCCTTAATAGACATTTAAAGATTTAAATCATGGTAATTCATTTTAATGAACAATTTATAAAATCCATTTTCAAGTTTTAATTATTTACTAAAATGCCTATTTTGGGAAACTACGTTGTCTTAAAACCTTCTAATTTTGTTAAGCTACTTCTAACTTTTATGAATCTCATCCATTAGATAACGATTGTATAATTCAACTAGAATTAACCCTAAATTTTAGGGATTAGATTCCAAATTTTTAGGTATTTGACTCCCACTAGAAAATTAGTTCCAATGGAAGTCATACACTAATAGTTAGTGTCCCCAACATAGGCAATCTTTTTGGCCATACAAATGGCCTTTAATCACAACCTTTGGAGGATGATTAGGGACTGCTTTTAGGTTCTAGAAACATGTTTTAAGTGCTGCCAAAAGACCAAACCATAGGAGCAACCAAAACGGTAACAAATTGCCATTCATAGGCGTGGTTTCATAGTGAAATGAGTGTGACAACATTTCTCATAGATTCCAGCAAATAAATCAGTCCAAAAATTGAATCTTATTAAGCTCACTTGCTGTCCTAAGATGCAATAAATCTATGGAACATTTCCACAATGATTTCTAGGTGCGTTAGGTGTAATAGATCCTCCAAAGTTGGCCGAAAATTCTAACTTTGAGATTTCTGCACATTAAGGTCAAAATTAGCTTTCTTTGAGTCAAAATAAATATAAATAATTTAAAGTTAATTTTTATACATAATATATGAAAAAAATATAAAACATATAAAAATTTAGTTTTGTAGCATAGAAATTCAGAAAAAATCAACTTACTAATCAAATATTAAATGGGCTAGACAACTTCGATTTTCAATGTTTTGATGAGTATTTAATCTGAATCGATTTAAAACAATTTATATTGCTCCAAAATATTTAACAACGATTAAAGTACTCATTTAACATGCTATCCAAAATTAAGAAAAATTTATAAAAATTATTTCATAAAGCTTATATGGCCGAAACTTAAATATCAACGCACACGACATCACAATGTCAGTTACCATGAATTTGGCTATAACTATTACATGTTGTTGCAATGTGGCTAGGATATGAATTCTGATCCACCCAACTTAAAAGGCAACCCCTTGTTCCTACATATATATATATATATATATATATATATCTACAAATCATTATTTTTTATTTTTAGGGATCATATCATTATTATTTCCTTATTTTTCCTATTTGAGGACTAAATCGTCGAGATAAATAGCTCACTTGACTTTATCCTAAATAGTCATTATGAAATGACCATTTTCTTTAGAGTCACCACCAATCTATTATGGCTAGGTGAGATTAATTACCTATCAGAGTTCATATTTTGAGGGTTACAAAACTTTTAAAAAAACAAACTCTGGGGCCTATAAAGACACCTCATTTTGTCCAGGCCAATTTTTTTGGCATCCAGAGACATAGTCAAAAGATAATTGCAAAAATCAAAAATAAAAATAAAAATAGGGATATTGCAAAATTTTTTTGGGAGCTCTTAAATTCCCATGGGTCGTATTAAAGAAAAATGTAAAAATGAAGCATCAAAGGTCATTATTTTGGGTGTCAGCAAAGTCATTCAAATGAGCTTCAATTTCCTATTATTTGTGAGCAAGATGAGGTATTCAAAGAGCCTAAGTATCTACAAGTCACATTAGTGCATGAGTTACGAAGCTTTCACATTGCCAAAAATTCAAATTTTCATGTGTAGTATCAATAAAAAGGTTTTAGTATCGATTGTTAAGGTGTAGCGTTGATACTTAGCATGTTTGTATCGATATAGTCCTTGGCAGTAGCTAAAGTTATGATTTTTAGTAAAATGTATTGATATACAAGAAAAAAGTATTAATACAAATCCATGGAGTATCAAGATAGAGATCTAAGTCTCAAGACTAGAAACAATTTTTTGCCCATAGTATCGATACTCATAGGTAAAAAATGCCTTGTGTATCGATACCAAATGTTTTGTATTGATATACCAAGGTAGTTTTGCCCAATTTGAGCCATCCTTCAGCCTTTGAAATCTGATTCAAACACGTTTCTTGCACCAAAAATCATTATAATTCATACCAAGCCTCAGCTATGGGCTTGTGATTGGATTTAAACAAATTTTTAAAGCCTAAATAGCCAATGACAAGAGACATTTTCATGAAATATATGGTTTGTAAGAGGGCATGTTTGATTTTTCTTTAGTTGTAGGCTGTAATAGGCTTTTTGCACCATTACTCTGCATGGCAGAACCAATGAAAATAGGAGCAGCAGGGCATCATACTTAGAGATATCCCCTAGTAAATGAACAAAAGATCAAAAATGCCCTTGCTTTGTCTCCAAAAAGTATTGGCTGAACCTTGAATTTAAAAGAGGCTAAAGCTAGCTTCATAAAGGGGAAACAAGCATTTTTCAGCAACCTTTAACTCAAAACACTCCCAAAACAATGTTCCATTTCCTTTCACCCTCAACTTTCCTCTATTCTTGTAGCTCTTTAAAATCACCAACGACCCTCTATTTAATTCATCCTTCCTCTAAAACTTTTATCCATCAACACTCTAACAAAAAAACTCTTTTTTTCATTATTTATTGCATATTAAAATAAAAAAAAATGTGAGTCCCAAGTTGTTACTCAAAGAAAAAAGTTAAAGCTTGAGGTTTTTGGTAAATTTTCTTACCTAGCTCTATTTCTTTCTCATTTTCAGCACTTGTGCCATTTTAATGAATCGTTTATGCTGCCATGACCATCCTAGGAATCCTATGCATTATTGTTTCCATGGTTGTGGTAGTTTTAGGATTTTGATGTTAATTTGATGCCTTAATGTTACTTAGTGAGCCAAATGTTTTCTCTTTTATTCGTTAAAACAGTCCATTATTCATGCATTTTCTGTCATATTTCACCTATCTTCGCATGCTTAACACATGCTTAAATGTTCTTCCTAACATGCATTGAGTATTTCATGCATTTTCTTGTATTTTAAGGAGTCTCATGGCACAAAAAATGCTATCTTGAAAATTTTAGCATGCTTTTCTTTGCTTAAATATGTTCATGTCATCCTCCACATCATAGTTTTTTATGCCTGCCACTTATGGAGTTATCATTTCCATGGATCTTATTTGTCACTTTCTTGTATTTTTATCACCTTTTCCATGTCAAAATGTTGTCTTTGTGTGTTTGCATGTCTAATCCCTTTTTATCCTTTTGTATGTTATATTTTCTTCATGACATCTCTGATAAGATCCGTGCTTATTTGCTAAAAATCTGATTTTCAAAAAAACTTCCTAAGTTAAGTTCATGCTACCTCTAATAGATGGAAAATAACATCGATTTAATGTTTTTGTAAAATTGGTCTTCCAATCTTGGGGACAAATTAAACATTTTAAATCTGGATTTATGGTAAAATAAGTTTAAAGATGTTGTTTTCTAAATAAAAATGTCCTTTTAGTTGATAAAAATTATTTATTAAACCTTGATATTGAGTTTAACACCTTCATGGTGGCATGGTCAATAGGTTGATTCATCGTCCCAAACTATTATGGGATTATGGAATGAACTTGTGATGTCCATGTCATACTTTTCCTTGTGTTGTGGACGTTCGAAGGTCTATAACTCGAATTTGACCCCTATGAATCCTAAAAAATCGAATAGTCCCATGTTTTTGCTCTAATAGCACTATAGTTTAAGCTTCAAAATTTATTTTCAAACCATAAATGATTTTTTCAAAATTTTTTGATATTTCTCTCTTAAAGGGCACCAAACTACCTTTCTAATAATGTCTTGTTTGTCCTCAGATCATTTTGGATGAAGGAATTATGATTTTTTGAACCTTTGCTATTTCGAACACTTAAAACCAACGCATTGCATTTTGTTTCAGCCGTTTTAGTCCATCAGATGATTTTTCTATATTATTTAAATATTTTTCCAGATATTTTACAAAATTTCCTTTCTAGAAGGTATTATTTACAAATTAATGATTCCAGATGAGCTTCGAATGATTTTTCAAAGTCCATCACACCTTTTTCCTTGTACATGCTGCTAGTGTTAAAACAAGCATAACTCTAAAAATTAATTCCACATAGAAAGTGAACTTCTAGGATCTTTAAAACAATTTTATGTTCATCCTCATTAAGTTACCTTTCCAACGGCACCTCACTCACCCTCTAAAGCCTTTAGATGAACCTAGAATAAATTCGAGAGGAAAGATAGAGTGATACCGTCCCCTGTTTTTTAGAATTAAAAATAGCCCAATCTCTCGAATTGCCATCATTGAGACATTTGAACTTCTTGAAATGCATCCGATCGGCTCTCATACAACACAAGCCCTTTAGGCTCGGATCAAAGCTTAGGACAAAATTTATTTTATTCAAATCTTCTATTCCCATTTTCAAGGTACTTTTTTTTTTCAAAAAAATCCTTTTCTTTTAAAAACATCAAGAATTTTCATCTTTGGGAGATACTCCAACCCTATTACTCTGAGCGGATACTCCAACCTTGTTTTCCACTAAAAAACTTGAATTTTCTCTCTCGAATTTATTTGAGATTCCTAATTATTTTCTCGAATCATCAAAATTTTCATTCTTGGGGAAAACTCCAACCCTACTTTTCTGAGAGGATACTCTAACCTTGTTTTTACCTCAAAATCAAAAGAAATTTCCTTTCCTGGATAATCCATATTTTTCATTTAAAACATTTTCTATCCTTTAAATTACCATCAAATCCAAACACGTCTTTGAATTGCCATTACGGTTATTCTTCAATAATCGAAGACAAGTATAAGATACATCTCAATTGTCCCTCTTTTTTATGCTATTTTATTTATGATTGTTTATTTGTGAAATCATTATATTCTTTTTCATCTTACTAATACGTTTCTTTTTTGTGGTGACTATTATGCATTCATATCCAAAATTTGTTTTCAAAAAATTTTACAAGGCAGTATTCAGTGTTATTATTTCTCCAGTGACTAATACAAAATAACTAAATTTTTAAAATTTAATCCAAAAATTATTTTCAGAAAAAATCTCTCTGCTTCTTATATCTCCACGAAGCATAAGTGATATAAAATTTTCTATCAAAACCTAAATCTACAATTTTCACAAAAATTCTTATGTAAATGGGGATTATCTCTAAATAATGACCAAATGGAACCAATTAAACTGAAGACTGAAGTGAGATATAGTTAGCATGTATCAATTTTAGGTGTTGTACGGGTGGTAATCCTTTCTTATGTGTAACCAACTCTCGAACCCAACCAATGAATCTCTGGACCTTATAAACCTTGAAATTAATGTTTCGAGTTTTGTAACTTAAGATATTATTTTCAATAGACATCTGGTCATGCCTAGCCTGAAATGATCAGTGGTAACTCTAAATTTATGGTTACTTCACTGTAACTTTCCAAGACTAGTTGGATGAGTGATTTGTCAGACAATCTCTCTCCCCTCATATTATCATGCCTAATCTAAATCTCAACCAAAGAATAACTCAAAGGCTTCGACCAAACACCATATATCTTTTAAGTCATGCGCGCCCACTTTGGATCATTCAGATAAGAAGAAAAGGAGGTATGTGGTGACAGCTGAGCAACTTCACTGGGAACTAGATCGATAGTTAAGCCTACTACTAGCTATATCTCGCTTAATTCTCGGCTTTTTCAAATTCCATCATTATGTGGTTGTAATCATCTTTCACTATTATCCACTAACGTTTTATCTTTTATAACTTTTCCCTATGATTGTTAGGGATTATGTTGTTTTTGAACAAATATCGACTCAAATAAGTATGGTAATATGGGAATAAAACAAAAGATTTGATTATTTCACTGACATATACTGTGCACTTGCATGTGCATTAGATTTCCACCAAACACCATGGTGAGGTTATGGTCCCAATTACTAGGAAGAACTAAGCTTTCCGCCTTTGTGAGTAACCTTTCACATAGGCATGGCGAGATTTTCTAAGGTGTGAGTTACTTATGTCTCTTGTGAGTACCCTTCTGCATTTGCATAGGGAAATACATCCACCAGATGAAACCTATTCCGTCAAACATGCGATGGGCCTCGGATTGAGCTGCCTCGATTGTCCTTACTTGATGGAGGAATGATTCAGATACAAATCTAAGCATCAACTTAAACCTATATAGTGAACCTTACAAGCCAAACCATGTCAAACTACAATTGCTAGAATAACCTGAAGAATAGGGTCACTCTCGGAAAGATTTTTTACTTTCACTCTTATACACCATGTTATGCAGGCAATAATAAGCATCATTGCCTGCATTTGTTATTTTATTTACAATCATTTTTGGGGCATACTGTAATGTTCTATGGCTAACCCCCTTCAATAAGTGGGTGACGACAACCAATCACCTACAATGCCTCATAAAAAAAATCATATCTGACCAAAATAAGCCATCATGCTATCCAAATGATAGCTTAACATGCACCTATCATAGGTGTTAACAAATGAATGTTGCCACTTAATTGGACTATCTAGTCCTTGTGAGGTCTTATGCCACCTTGTTAAAAGCGTTTTAACCTAGACATACCGTTATGTTGTCTGTTTACTATAAATTATTATGTTTGCCCCTAGGTATCATCCGCCTATTATCGGGCCAATGTCTATGATGCATTTTTGCTGCTATTTTTTATATATACCCTTGTTTTTATGATTATTGCTTTGTGTGGTCACTAACTTGTTTTTTTTGGTTTGGATGTTCGTCTATTGTAAGTAGCATCTTAGTTTTAGAACTAGCATATTGATGTTTCACTTTTAATCATGAAGATTTGGTCCTTACAATTAACAAATAAACTATGTTGCTCAATATCAAGAGGGTCAAGACTAATAAAATATATTGTGAGGCTTTGCATCTTCCAAATTTTAAGAAAAGGTTAGCTCAAATTTTCAGGGCAATGAAATCCTAGATAAAGGATCGTAACAAGATGAAAGGGAATAATGAATGCATTTCACGGGCCAGTTTGAAAGAAGCAATGGCCAATACCATTGACATCTAAAAATTTGAAAATATCTATGCTCTGGCAATATATGGTTTGGTCAATTTTCTGAAACATTGGGCTACATTGAAGCTACAATAGTAGATCTCTTTTCCTAATTATGCTGCAACATCAATCTCGCACTAGCCATCATTGTTGAAGGAGAGACAGTATGATACTATTCCCTATTTTTTAGAATTAAAACTAGCCCAATCTCTTGAATAGCCACCATCAAGGCAATGAAACTTCTCAAAATCCATTTGATCGGTTCACATACAATGCAAACCTTTTAGGCTTAGATCCAGGCTTAGGACAAAAATTATTTTATTCAAATCTTCGATTCCCATTTTCAAAATACCTCCTTTTTTTTTTTTCAAAAAATCCTTTTCTTTTAAAAACATAAAAAATTTTCATCTTTGGGGACACTCTAAACCCTTTTTTAAGAGGATACTCCAACCCTGTTCTCCACTAAAAACTTGAATTTTTTCTCTCGGATTTATTCGATATTCCTAATTATTTTCTAAAATCATCAAGAATTTTCATTCTTCAGGAATAATCCAACCCCACCTCAATGAGGGGATACTTCAACCTTGCTTTTACCTTAAAATCCAAAAATTTTCTCTCTCTCAGATATCCCAGATATTTTTAATTAAACCCTTTTTCTATCCCTCGAATTTTGATCGAATCTAAACATGTTTCCAAATTTCCATTCTGGTTATTCTTTAATAATCGAAAACAATTACAAGATATATCCCAATTGTCTCTATTTATGTTCTTTTGTTTACGATTGTTTATTTGTGAAATAATTATATTCTTTTTAGTTTTACTAACACATTTCCTTTTGGTAATGACTATCATGCATTCATATTTAGAATATGTCCTCAAAAAATTTTACAAGGCAATGTTCCATGTTGATATCTCTCCAATTTCTAATATAGAATATTCGAATTTCCAAAATTTAATTCAAAAATTATTTTCATAAAAAATCTCTATGCTCATCATACCTCTGTAGCATAATAAGTGATATAATTTTTTTTTATCAAAACCTAGATCTACAATTTTCACAAAAATTCATGCACAAATGAGGATTATATCTAAATAATGATCAAATGGAACCAATTAAACTGAAAATTGAAGCAAGATATAATTAGCAAGTAGCGATTTTAGGTGTTGTGGGGGTACTAACCCTTCTTCATGCGTAACCAACTCTTGAACCCAGCTGATGAATCTTTAGACCTTGTAAACCTTGAAATCAATGTTTTGAGTTTCATAACTCAGGATATTATTTTCAATAAGCACCCGATCATGCCTAGCCCAAAATGGTTAGTGGTGACTCCAAATTTATGGTTATTTCATAGTAACTTTCTAAGACTAGTTGGATGAATGATTTGTCCGATAGTCTCTTACTCTTTCATATTATCATGCCTAATCAAAATTTCGACCAAGGGATAACTTAGAGGCTCCAACCATACACTATTTATCTTTTAAGTTGTGCATACCCGCTTCAGATCGTATGGATAAGAAGAAAAATGGGCATGTGGCGAACAGCTTACGTTTATACCAAAGATCATATGAGAGGGTCTGAGTGTCATTTGCAATCATGAGTAAGGATTGATCCCTCTCATGATTCCTTAAAATCAGTACCTTATTAATTACATGTCAACTTAAATTTGGATTTTTATCCAGTTTCCATATCCAATATTTGATTATGGTTCCCATATTTTAAAATTTTTCAGACTCCCAAATTTATTATTCCCTTAGAGAAAATCAAGTTTTTAAGATTTTTGAAAAACAAAGATTTTTAAACCCCACTAGAGGATTAGAGGAGCACCAAAGGTTTTATCATTATCTCTTTTGCACCCTAATAGAGGATTAGAGTAATACGAAAGGTTTTCAAAAATCAAAATATCTTTCGTATCCCATCAGAGAGCCAGAAGAATATGAAAGATTTTATTTTCATGAAATTTAAAAATATCAATTTCTTATTTTAAAAAAGGATATCTCATTAATAAAATAATATGTGAAATCCTTTCATATGCTGGGAGAAATTCTAAGTACTACTTTAACTTCGAGACATTGCCTTAACTTTTGAAATTTTCAATTTTACAATAAATGATAAAACTTGTCCCAAGATTTAATTTCAACCACACGTATGAAACTAGACTCAAAGGATCTGAATATGGTCGACAAGACCAAAATCTCCTCTAATGTATTTTTAATATGAAAGTATCATAGTAACTCTAAAGTACTCAATTTTATTGTAAAATTACTAAAAATTCCTTTAGAGTATACCTTCGATGCGAAAGTATACCAATAACCCAAAAGTATCCCAATAACCCAAAAGACTCGACATGAAGGTATCTAGATAACCTTAAAAGACTTGAAAATGACAAAAATATGACAAATTTACCCTAAATGGTAACTCGAATATCTAAGGTAACCAAAAATGTAAAAATTGCTAAGAGGCCTTAAAATCTCTTGAAATAGCAATTTAAGCCCAAAATGACTAAAAATGCAAGAAATGTTATTAAAATAACCAAAATACCCTAAATAAGTAATTTGATCTGAGAAATGACTTTTTTACCCTAAAATGCAAGGTTTTACTAAATGAACTCCTAACTTTTCTAACTTTGCAAATTATACTCTACATGATTTAAACTCACAATTAAACATCAAAAGCATCATAGAAAAATCATAGAAATCATACCAAAAGTCATAAGAACCATTCGGCCAAGCACCTTTGGCCTTGGAACAATTTTTTCATGTTTTTGCAAACAAATTCCTCAATTTTCTAGAATTGTAAAAAGATTCCTAAAAGGCTAATAATGCATGAGATGTACATCAACACGTGAAAAATGCATGGAATGCACCCTTAAAGATACATGAAGCTCTCAACCAAGCTTATATGGCTTTGGAAAAGTTTTGAAAATTTTACAATTTAGTCCTTAGAATTTTTATAATTGAAAAATAGCTTAAAAATATCAAAACTTCATAAATAAACCCATACATGGTTCGGTCAACCTAGAAAATACCCTTCCAAGGCCTTGAAATTTTTGGCAAAATTATTTTTAAGCCTTTACAAGTTTTAAACATAACAAAATAGTCTAAATATCGCAAAAATCAAGCATGAAAAATTATCCAAGGCCATGATCATTTTCGACCAACACCAATAACAACAAAAACAATTTTTTTCTCAACACAACATCATGAATATCATCACCAATATGCATCATAAGTTGAGATGCAAAAATTCATGAAAAATAAAGAACATATCAACATATTTCATTAAAAATCAACATGAAAATAATAAGGAAAATAGCACAAAATTATATACAAATAATCACAACGCCATTTTTCAACAAATATACATTTTCTTGATGAAAATTATATTATTGCTAACAAAAATAAAATTTAACAATTATATCAAGAAACTTTGATCATGGCCTTCATACTTGATCTATAGACATGGATCAAAGTCTATGAGCACAAGTAATTAATAGCCCACTAAATGGAGGAATCACCCTTGAAATGAACAAAAATTAAAGCCTTTACAATAAATTCTACCGTACAAAGCATGAAAATTTAGAAAATTTTTAATGTTTTTAGTTTTTTTTCCTTATGGAACATTGAGTTCCAACTTAAACTCCTTGCTCAATAGCCATCTAGATTTTTTTTATTTTTTATTTTTTTATCATTGTTATCTTTTTTTTTTTTTGCTTTTTCAATAAGATTTAATTAATAAATTTTGTCCTTTTATTTGAGTCATCAAATCTCAGTTAACAATCAAAATGCATAAGTCATGTGTGCTTAGCCTAGGTTTCATTATGATTTAAGATAATATTAAGCTTAATGATAGAATTCAATCCTAATTAAATTAACTCTCATATAATTAAACTATCAAATTCAAAAATTGAACTTAATTATTCATGAATTTTTAAAAATGTAAGAAAAATAAATTTTAATTGTGAATTTTGTAAAAACAAAAGTGCAAGGACTAAATTGTAAGGAACTAAAAGTTGCAAATTGATAAATTTAATTATGAATTTAATCACATAAAAGGCCCAATTAAGTATCTAAATAAAAGTTTTGGATCCAAAAGAAATAATAAAAAATTTGGAGAGGGAAAAAAATTAGGTTTTGTTGTAAAATCAAAATGGGCTTATTGGGCTTTGTTGGAAATTAATGGACTTTTGATAAAATTTAAAAGTTTTAGGCCCATTTAAGAATTTTAGCCTAAAATAAAAATAATATATAATCATTCCAAGTGTTGAATACCAAAAGAAATTTTTGAAAAATTTTGTGAGTGAGAAAAAGGCCATTAAAAATCCAAAACTTGTAAAATTTTATGAGAAAAAACTTTACGAAAGAAAATTGATATTAATAAAAAAAGAATAAAATTTTAAAAAGCTATTTCCAAGATATTTTATTGAAATATGTGAAAAAATTTAAAACTTTAAACTCTAAAAAATTTTATAGATAAAAATTTTATTTTTTGGAGATAAGAAAATTCCAAAAGTACATTTAAATATTTATAAAAATCAGTTAAATTTAGCATATTATTTAAAATATTAATTTATAAACTAATAAAGATAAAAACCTAAAATCTAGAACAAATTTTACCAAAAAAAATTCATGAGCAGAATACTCACAGTGTTATGAAAAATTCAAAATTAAGTATTAAAATTAACAATTTGACATATCATGATATAAAATGCTAGTAAGTACTTTTTTTCTTGAATATTTTTTATTATTTGGAGTTTGTATCAACGTAAATATTAGATGGGTATTGATAAAAATATAGGATGGTTGACTTGCCATTTTTTACAAAAAAAAAAATCTCAAAAAATTCCTAGAAATGAAAAATACGATCATATATCATGTGCAAAAATGAATTTAAAAATTTCACAAAATATTTAAAAACTATTTTTCTCTTGAATATTCATCCTTTTTATCCGAAATTTATTCTCCATAGCACTCAAAAATGCACTTTTTCTGTCACATGCATAGCTGGCCATTTAGGTATGACTAAATGTTCTAAAAAATGCCTAGCTTGCCTGGAGGAGGTTGACCTCTACGAAAGCGGCCACTTGATTCTCAGTCTCGAATATTTAGGACTAGTGGAGAAAAGGCCTAGATGAAACTAGGTGCCTACACATATAATCTGCAACCTATTAGCTCAGATATCACTTTTGGGAATCTAAATTCTCGATGAAGTCTGAACCTGTGGAACAATAGCATTTAAAATTTTGCAAAACTATATTAAATTGACAGTGAAAACAATAAACAAAAAAGTAACTGGACTTCTCCATGGATCTTTAAGAGGCTAACTAACGTGTAGTAAATTAAAACAGATTTAATAAAATAAAATCACACATCTGATGAGAAGCTTACCAAACTCTTAAATCTTGTAATCTAGAGTCAAATCCAATCCAAAGGATTCGTGAAGAAGGGTGCCCACGATGTTTAATCAGATCTATAAGGTCATGAAAGACACATTTGTCTTGCCTTCAACGGTAATCCACAAGGATGATAACAGAAGCCTTTTCAAAGATCAACGGTTCTGCAATGCTAGTCACTAGATTCAATGAGTCTTAACTAAAATATGATTACAATCTATTTCTTCCTTCACCCAATTCAAATTTTGGGATAGCATTTTCTCTTAAATATTAGAAGAATGGTGTAAAAAGAAGGAAGAACGGGTAGCGACAATGGTGGTTTTTCTTCTTTTAGGGTGGTGACACTTAAAAAGAACTTATAGAGAAGCTTTTTCCTCTTTTGATCAAACTACAACAAGTTTTTTTCTTCTCTCACACAATGCTAGGCATCGCTTACCCTACTTGCCTTAGCCCAATACAACCTATCATGAATGAAGAGTTTGATCAAACTATAATTACTTGCATTGGTGAAATTCTTTCACCTTAAGTAATTCAATTTGATCAAACCACTTATCTCCGGTGGCCGAACCTAAAACTCAAAATAGGCACTAGTGAATTCAGCTAAGGCACTATATATCTAGACATAATTCTAGCTTTGTACACCATAGATTACTTAGCTAATCAAGGTCTCTACGGAGTTTAATCTAAATTAATTTCTTTAATTTATCTCATAAATAATTTAATTTATCTAATTTAATTATAAATTAAGATAAATATGTAGAACCCATTTTAGCTAATTATCTATCCTATTTATGAATTTTTATTTGAATAAAATTCATAAATTAAATTGAAACAATTTTAATTTAATAATAATCTTATTAATATTAATTATTTAAATAATTAGTATTTTGACAAGATTATCCAAGGAATTTTGGCTAGGACATTATCCACCTTGCAATTTTTTAATACAAACCTTGTCCATCTAGACATAGCATGTCTCAATTTAAAAATTATCTAGCTAAGACAATCATTTCTACTATGGATCTCGTATCCCATAAAGTCCAGCCTTCTACATGTATTGGATTTCAAAAATCAACAAAACATAAAGAGAAAGCGTGAAAGTTGTAAACAAAGTAACGGCCGAACTTTCTTGCGGATCTTTAAGAAGAGACTTACATGTAGTAAAAAATTTTCTTTTAAGATCCAAGCATCCATATATTAAAGAGTTACCTTGAATTTTAGATGTCGAAATCTAAAAAAAAAATTAACCCAAAGAATCTTGTAGAAATTGACAACAGCTTCCTTAAAGATTTTTTTGAAGCCATAAGCAATACATGTCTATTGCTTGAATGGTTATCCACACAGGTAGTTGTTAAAATCTTAATGAGGCCTGGTGGTTCTTTAGTGCTAGCTGGAAAGGTTATCATCCCTTAACCGAAAGATAATCTTTCTTGTTTTTTACCAATCGAGAGCCATGAACAATTCTCATAAGAGGTAGGTGTAAAAACCAAGAACAAGAATAATAGAAGGCGATGGCAATAATGAGATAGACCAGGAAAATATTTAGTGAATCTTAAAATATCTTCTCTCTCAATTAGGTTAAAAGAAAAACCTATTATTTTTTCTATCCGAACAAGTCCTTATTAACTAGCTTAATCCTAGCCTTAGCTTGATTTAGGATGGAAGAGTTTTAGCCTAATCAAAACTCATAAATTAAGTGAAACTCTTTCTTCCTATTTTAGGTGTTTTAATTAACCAACCTTAGTTTCACATAACTTTATCGTAAACTGTTCCAACTATTCTTGGCCAAAATACCCTTCATAATTAGGCCAAAAAGAATCAACCCAACAATCTTAGACCATAAGCATAGGTTTGGCACAATACAAGGTTTGGATAGACTTGTGTTTCTAAGAATTTAATCCAATTAATTCAATTCTTTATTTATCTAAGTAAATAAACAATATTTATTTGATAAATATAATAGTCAAATAATTATAAAAATTAAATAAATAAGTTGGAAACATAAATTAGCTAGATACACATATATCTTTATGGATTTTATCACTATAAAATCTTTAATCTAGTTAAAATTATTTTAACTTGATTTTAATATTATTTAACATTAATTATCAAATAATTAATTTTGGAATAATATTCAAAGGGATTTAGTTCAAGATAAGAGATAGAAAAAAATTGATTCACAATCAAGTCTTAACTCTAGTGGAAATCCTATTTCAACTAGGATAAGGTTTATTCACCTCAATGTAACATGTACTAATTTTGACATTATCTTAATAAGACAATCTTATTTTTAATGTCTTAGTTAGTTAACACAAAATCTAGATTTCACAAATATAATTTTTTCTCGAATAATTGAATTATTCAATGAAGTCCTTCATGCAAATCATCTTTTATTTAATCGAGTCATACTCAATTAAATCTTGTATTTAATCCAATAGATCTACCTTGTTGTGTGTGACCAATTAGGTTCCCAGCATACTGGCAATGAAAATAAATAATCTTATTAATCATGTTCATAAATCAAAAGTAGAATCTATGAACCCACATGACCACCCAAATATTAAAGAGTCAGTATAAACTTATAGAAACCTTTAAGTAACCAACCTATCATTGTAATATGATCTCTTCACCAAATATCCTAGATCGAGGATGAGCATGGTGCAATGTCTACCTAACCCTTATCCATTTAGTTCTTGCAACTTATGGTTAATAATAATGGATCTATGAGGAAGTATTCCTTATAATCTATTATGCTCTAGCCTGAAACTTTTATCCAATTAACCATTGTTAAGATCATTAGGGATATGTTTCCAATGTCACCTAGAATGTTGAATCTTCTATAGATCACTCATTCATTTGTCATATGATTCATGCCATATCCAAAACCTTTCTAGCATAAGCACCCATCTATTATAGACTTGTTATGGTGGAATCAAAGTATAATGCCCCTCATGTAAGATAACCCGGTATCATAAGCCTAAGGACTATTATATACATTGGCACATGAGAACATATTCCCTTGGCACTTCAATGACTTATGCCAAATGTAGTTCTCATTCGGGCTAAGTTCAGTGAACTTCTGTCTATAAAACAAGCACTTATGTGCTATCCTCAAGTATGTCATATACTTCAACTTCAATGAGATCGTGGAGTTACACGCATCCAATGCATGAAGGTTTAGCAAATAATAGTATTTGTGCATTGTTAAGCCTCAGTTTGACAATCTGATGATTAGGAATGTTTTTAGAAATATGGCTTTAATGCATAAAGATCTTATTAGCATAACTCTTTACTATCTTTGCAAGGTCACTGTTTCAAGCGCTTCATCCAAATAGTGTGCATGAGTGTCAATCATGCCATTAACATGAATGAAAAGCTATGTTACTTAAGCTTTGTAATGTGTATGATGTTATTTGACCATGCATCCAATGTCCCAATTTGATTGGTTTAAGGTCATGTACCAATATCTCCTACTTACACTAGAAACAATAGCTTTGTTCTTAGTTTCTACTTATTGGAGAATATGTCAATCCATACTTGATAATTTTTTATTATCGCATCAAATTGTTTGGACCTCAATGAGACTGTGGTTCGATTCAAATAGCATTTATCTTGAATTACTATTGGAATCAACTTATTAGCTCAATAGCTAATAATAAATCTTTTCAAAAGTCTGAGGAAAACAATTTATTTGATGACTTTTGGATATAAATATGTAATCTCCCTAGTTGAAACTCTTTTCAATATTACATCCAAGTAGTATGTCTTTAGTTTGTCACTTATTCATGAATATTTACTTTTAATAACTCATGAATACTCCCATTAAATCTTACATGTGCAAGACTTTTTTTAAGGAATTCAATTTTTTAATTGAATTTGAATTAATTAGGCTTATGTAAGCGGTGTAAAATTTGATAGATTAAGATGTAAAATAATTTTACTAAGATTTATTTAAATAAAGGAAATCAAAAAGCCATGGCATCATATACTAGCAAAAACTATATGTTCAAAATAGTTATTCTAAAAAATTTCCTAAAATCAATCCATAAAGCCGAAAATATAAACATCTAATGTTCAAAAAAAATAAATCATAAAATGAAAGTTCTCAATAACTTCAATGCATAGAGGTGCAAGCCTAATCTTTCTTCTTGTCTCTATCATTGGCCCTTACAATGTGTCAAACATATCTAATACTAATAATCATGGCTAAATTAAGATAGTCCAAAAATTGAAGAAATCAAATTGGAGGAGTACTTCATAAAATAGAAAAGGGATATGTGAAATTAATGAAACTAAATCTTCAAAGGAATACAATTGAAGATCAATTAAAATAATTAAGGTGATATATGGGTGGAATTGAAAAAGGACCTAATTAAAAAATTTTAAAAGTTTGGAAAAGTGAAACTGAAAGATTGATTAGTAAAATTGAGCTGGGAGAAGACCAAATTGACCAATTAGGATAGTAAAGGAGTAAATGAGGAACCAATTTAGGGATTGAAATAATGACAAGGTAAAATTAAAGGATAATAAAAGGAAAATGATGATGGAGACTAAATTAAGGGAATGTAATGTGTCCAAGAATTTCGATTGCGGGCCTAATTAGAAGAGAACAATGAAGGCAAAAGGAAATTAATGAAATTAAAGACCTAATTAGAAATTTTTAAAAGTACAAAAGGTTAATGTTCCAAATAAAAATATTATTATGTTGAGAATATAAAACTAATTAAAGGATGGAGTGGAAATTACACCAAGCGAGGTGACTATTTTAGGCCAACAAGAAAAAAAATTAATAATATAGGAGCCAATAAAATTTCAAGAAGGAAATAGGCAATAAGAGGCTAGTTAAGACATGAGAGGGGAGGCCAATATAGGGGAGGTAAGATACAAAAAGATAAGTATAAGGAAGCCATATAAGGAGAAAGCTTATTTTTTTTTGAAAAAATTCCAAACCTAGAAAACAAAAAAAAAAAAAAAAACAAATACATAAAGGAAAAGAGAAAGAGAATGGCCAATCAAAGGGCAATTGGTGTCACATTTCAAGTAAGCTCAGAAACCATTTTCTCTTCCATTTTTCCCTAATTTCTTTTTCTTTTCCAAATCTTCAAAGAGAGAAAAAAAATCCCCTAAAAAAAATTAAGTTTTAGTTTTCTATCTTCCTAGTTTTCACTACCTAAAGGTAACTTTCTCTTTTTTAGGTTTCTTCTTGTTGTGAACATTTTCCATTATTCATTTTGTTCCAAACATTTTGAAATGATTTTTAAAATAAAAATCTTTTGTTTTAGAAAGAGTTTTAAGCTTTTGTTATGTTTATTGTTGCTAACCTTATATTAAGATTATTGTAGTTTTTGTTTATACATTTGCATCCTCGTCATATTTGCATATAA